>WSTG01000025.1:0-50630 GCA_019616325.1 Ceratobasidium sp. 394 | reverse complement strand
GACGGACAGCTGTCAGATGTGTGTTACACATCGGTGCTGGCTCATGGTTAGGTTAAGCGGGCTCACGTGGTGGTGTAAAGCCCGAGACTAGTTCTCCGGAGATTGCTCCGGATATCTCCGGATTTGGGGGGGTGTCTCCTTCCGCTCCCGGGCTCCGGAGGTCTCTGAAGATCTCCGGATAAGATTGTCATTTTGCTGAGTCTTTCCATTTTACCCAGGCACAAACAATTCGGTCGGTGCGGCGTCAGATTCGCTTCAATCCTACAATCTACAGTGAGTATAACAACGAATACCTGGATATTTCGGGGTGTATACGCATCGTTTCGCACCCACAGCAAGAGTTTCTTAAATTATGTGCGAAGGTAACTCGATTCAGTAGTAGAGCATTGCTCAGATCCCGGTGTATGGATACGATTACAAACCATCTGCATCTAAAGGCGTGCGGCCCTTCGAATCTTTTCCGACCGGTCAGAACGCACTAACCTCATAAAAGCGAGCAAATTATAGAACGAAACTAGACTCGTGAAGTCCCGTTATTTTGCTCGCATCAATTTGGTAGCACGTCGGCGGAATGAGTAAGGATGTCTCACAAATGTCCCACTAAACCTCCGCGAGACGCTGGCAAAGAAGTGAAGTAGAACAGGATTGAGAGGAGAGGAGAAAATAGGCCCGGAAACCGCCTTAGGGGGATTGAGGCACCAGAGGTCCGCGAGTCGGGTGACCGATTTTACTTCAGATCGAAGTGGTAAGCAGGCAACAAAACGAACACACATAAACAACACCACAAACTAGATTGACAGCAAAAACCCAAGGAGATACAGAACACGAAACAAATACTGGCGAGCCAGGCAAAGAGAGGACCACCAACCGGCGCTTACCAATGCAACCAGACCGCCTAATTCCCAGTACAATCGTTATTCCCAACCAAAGAAAGAAAAATGATCTCTCCGGCCGTCTTCCTCCGGGTCAGTCACCCCGTTTCATTTCAATAGACCCATCTCCCTCGAGGTCGACCTTTTCGCTAGAACCATCTTGATCTTCCCGCCCACGGGCGCTGCACAACTCGTGTAGATGAATTGCTTGAACGCCCCGAGCGTCCTCGGAGACCGCGACCTGCTGGGTTGAGACGTGCACTTGTGGCCTAGTCGCTGCAGCCTGTCTGATAAAAGAATGCCGAGTTACGATGAATAGAAGCACGTTTACCAGACCTACGGCGCCATGTCAGTATCAGTGAGGCTAACAAACGTTCAATAACTAACCCGCGCTGGCGAAAACAACCTAGAAAAAAGCGTGATCAGATTCTGTGTCTTACAATATACAATTAAAAGTGTTCTCACCCCAGCAAAAATCTGGTAAGCAGGAGGCGGCTTCCAACCAGCCGTCAAGCCGAGTCGCAAGATTACAAGCGGGAGCATCACCATCGAATACGCTGTAATTTATCACCAGCATCCATCAGGCTCAGTATCAAAACCACTACAGTCTCAATGATACTTGCCGAGCGGGTACAACATCAAACGCCTTGCGATCCCCTTCAGATGCTTGCCTACCCTGTTCGGGTCGGCGATATTATGCGGACGGCTCGCGCTGGAACCAGGTTCCGAGGGGTGGGAAGGCGAAGTAGTGTCGTGTGCGGACCAAGAAGAGGAAAGACAATTCAAGCCCCGACCATGTCCGGACTTTTTCCAGACGAGCTTGCCGTTCTCGTAGGACAACAGTCCAAAGAGACGGAGGTATACGAATCCTGTCAAAGAGCATATATGGGTCAGTTGAAAGGTAGTAGGTTTGCGGAGAGATTCGAACGCACCATACATCACAGTGGAGCTAAGGAGAGTCAGGAATACCCATATCTACACGGACGAACCTTCGTTAGAAATCAACCTCGATCAAAGTAAATAAACTGACGTAGTAGAAAAGATACCACTGTAGCCGATAACCAGGCCCAATCCAACACCACGCGCCTATAAATCCATAAAAGTACCCGCTCTTCTCCACATTCTCGATGGCTTGAGGGCCAATGATCGCAGGTACAATCAAAACTATCCAGACCAAACCCAGAACGACGCGAGTCGTCCATGTAGGAGGCTTCTTGATTACAAATAGGAGGCTGAAACGTTTGGGTTTACTTGGCGTGTCCAAATAGGGCAAGATTAGCGTACCTGAACGTATGACACGCTATGGCAAGCGACCTGGTGGCAAACAGTCAGTAAATACGACCGGTTCCTGGATAGCTACAAACCAGAGTGCGCCACCGAGAGCTCCAACCTGGAATATCCCACCTATTATCAAAATGGGTATTAGTCAAAATCAAACCAGGGCAGAGAAAACCAAACACACCTTGCACCGTACACGCAGCCGAATGACGGATCCCGCCATCCGATACCCATTTAAGACTAATCGAAAACGCCACCCCATGCAACATGTCGGAAAAAAGCAAGCTGCAGAGGTACACTCCCAGCGCGCTCTTTGCAAACGCCCGTATCCCTCGTGCCATGGGCGAATTCTCCCTCGTAAACAGCGTATAATACTATGTCGGATAGTGAGACCGTGAGAAGCAAGCGTGTATCGATAACACCCACCGCGATATACGAGAGAAGAAGCAAAGTAGAGACAGCAGAGCACAACCCCGTCACCGCAGCGACCTATCGTGTCGGACATTCAGACCATACATTTACGTAGAGCGAATAACAGCCTACCCCAACACCGATACGATATCCCGGAGTATACGACTTTGCATACGCACTCGGGTTATGATCGTAAAACCCCATATTGTAATGCTAGCAGTGAGATTACCGAGTTTTGGTCCTAGGAAAAGGGGGAGGGCTTGGACCGAAACACGACCTCATCGAGCCGCAGTTAAAGGAGTTTCACTCGAGATAAGCCCACCATGTGATAACAAATGCTGGTCATCGTTGCATGGACGGAAGACGGCTGGGAGTCTCAGCCTAAGATACGACCAAGCCAAGCTTATGCCCAAAATGGCGCAAACCGGCCGATCGCTCGACTCACGTGACCTTTATGCCAACTGGGCGTGTACGTTTTTTCAACTATCCGCGCACACGGACTCAATAATCGACAGTTTCACTCCCGATCCCATAAATGATTGTAGAATTGGGTGCCTGGTGTCCGGAGTGGCCGTCGAGCAACTCTCCAATACGGGTCGAGGGGATGCTCCGCTGGTCAAGATCGTCATCTCGCTATTAAAACCGCCTCTCCGCCCAATATATTTGACTAACATATGACCTTTGGAGTATCAAATGTTTCATGTGTACGTATATCAATAGCTATTCCTGCCACTTGAACCACAAAATTGGGTTATGTTAGGGGCAGGGTCTAGAACTTCCTCGACGACCAATAAGTGTAGGATATCGCCGCACCCCGCGGAGGCGATATACGCTCATCCCCTTTATTTCATGCCACCCGAGCCCCTAGCGTCCCAACGGACTCACGTGCGCGCCCACCTGGCGCCCCCATCCCTTCGGGATCCCCCAGCCTCTCAGCGCCTCTACCTCACGATCTCTTGTACATACCATTATGCTATACATATCCCGTTCTCTTCTATATGCCCGCGAGACCAAGCCTTAGTATCAACTCCAAGTCGAACCTTGCAACACGCACAAGGGCCCTAATAAACGCGAGTTACATTCTATATAACCCTGGATCCTTCTAACTAGATTATACACACACGAAAGACGAGAAAATACATCGGAAATGACAGTGAGATAACAGACGATAAAAAAGAGAGGAAATATCAGTGAGCGTGCGGGGTTCCATTGATGAGAGAGATTGCAGAGATGCAAAGAGATTGCGTGCATGCAGTAGTATGATGTGGCGCGAACGAAATAAAGACGACGAAACAGATATTTTTTTCGAGAGTTTAGCTTTCTTGAGAGGCATGACGAAACTCCGATATACTTGGTCCGTGAAGATAGTCCGAAAAATAAAACTTAGTTATGCTGCGATTTCTAGATGCGGTCATATTAGCAAAGGCGCTACCCAACCTTGGGCCAACTCACCATGCGTTCGAACAACCAAACGACACGAGAACCAGACTTGGATCCTTTCAGAGTCACAATGTGTCCCTTGACCTACAACCGCACAATCAGCAACACCCCACTCAACATTGAAACGCGCTCACCGAATCATACAACATCGTCCACTGCGCCTTGTTGATCATAGGCAATAGCATGCTGACCAACTGACTCCCAGCGGAACCTAGAGCCATATCGACGACCAACGGGCGACGGCCACTGGATGACTTGATCAGCACTTGGGCTCCAACAAATATCGAGAAGTCTTACCTCTTTGCAGGCTCACTCAGACGACGAACGACCTTTTCCACGGCCTGCGGTCCTCCAGACTTGATCGCCTTTTCGATAGCCTTGACGCCTTGGGGATCGGTCGAGAGCGTCGAAAGATGTTCGACCAGCGCGCCAACTGCCTCGGCGCGATCCTCTTCCGTTCCGTTCTCAAGCACTAGAGCATAATTAGCTCATGTTGAATGGGTTGGACGTAGTACTTACGATGCTGCACCACCCAACCTAAAAAACACGCGCATACATCGTCGGTTCAAAGCCCAATTGAAGGTCGAAACATTACTCACTGCCCCACTGATCAACAGCCAACGTTCCAATGCTCTCGAGCACCTCGCGAACACAGTCGGCCTTGTCCGACTCCTCCAGGTTCTCAAACGCGTGTTGGACAATCAGAGACCTAGCCAAGGTCAGCTCGAGAATACACAAGGAAATGATCGTACACACCCAGTCTCGTGACGCGCCAAGTCCGCCCAGCGACCTTGCATAGCTCGATTGACACTGACATAAAGCGTTAGACACATCAACGATGGTATAAAGACAACTCACTAGTCAAAGATGGGAGGAGCAGGTTCGTTCCACGACAACTATCGAACAAATTAGGCGCATACATTCGCAAAACGCATCACCCGCACGCACCTCCATAATTTTCGTCCACACATGGCTAGCATGCTTGTTCATCAACGTCGTGGCCAAGTCGCCCTGCAACATTTCGGCAACGACAAACAACTGTCCGCAGCGTCAATGAATGGTCAAACGTTGGCAGGGTACGACGCACCTGAATCTCCTCTGTGCAGTCAAGCGCCTTTTGAACGACATGGGTCCCATAACAGTTGGTCGCCAGCTCGATGACACGCCCCCTGATCACGATTAACCTCGCATCCGAGACAAGACATGAGAACCTACTTCATAACCTCGGCCACACGGGTCCGCTCCGCCAGAGTGCACGGCGCCTCGAGACAGCGCTGAATCGCCCAATTGCCAAACCGATTCGTCTAATTCCACCAGTCATCGAGCCGAACCAACCTTGACTCCAAACGACTCACCATCATATCAAACCCTTGCGCGACAATCGCGTCGATAATTGGCCGGCGCGCGTCCTCGGATGTGGCAGCCTTAAGCTTTTGTTGCAAAAAGATGCTCGCTTGCTGGTCCGAGTTTTTGACGATGCGCGTGACAAAGAGCGCGTACGGAGGTTGGGACGAGGGTTGCAGTAGGCGCAGGAAATTGATTGGCTTTATACCATTTCGTCAGCGCTCTATAGTCTCGGACGAACAAAACACTCACCTCGTTGAGCGCAGGCTCGGACATCTTACGCTCCTACGTAAAAGGTTAGAAGGCAAAAACGAGTAAAAAAAAAACACGCCACGTACAGGAAACCCCTGAGCAGTGGGTACGACAGTCGGGCGAGGAGCCCACACCGAAGCGTTCGTGCCTTGGAGTTGCGGTTGCGGTGGAGGCAGAGACTGGGACGAAGGAGGCACCGCCCGATCCCAAGCAGGAAGCGCACTCAACGGCTGCACACCCATCTGCGGCGAACTAAACACCCAATCCTGACGAGGCGTGGGCGCAGGAGCAACATTTCCACCAGACAACGGGCTACCAACCCCAGTCGCTGGCTGAGAAGACAACCCCTGACGCAGCATCCAGCTCAAAACGCGCTGGTGCGAAGTCGTAGGAGAGGTAGGACCCCCCGGCACAACACCAGGAGACTGGAGCGCCAACGCGACATGCCGAGGCGCAAGGTTGACCGCTCCGCCCGTGCTCTTGCGCGAATGCAAAGACAACACCAACTCGTCCGACTCGGTCGACAGACCAAGACGCGCCTTGGTGGGTGTGTCGGCGTTGAACAGATCAAACGAGGCAGAGAGGGGCGTAAAGGGCTCGGCAACGCGCCCAGGCGCAGGCGTGTGAATCGACGAATTGGACCCCATAGACATGATCTGGGTCGTCGGACTCAGCGCGGGAGGGGTAATACTCGTCGGACTATGGTCAACGAGAATAGGGGCGGGCGACGCGGCAGGCGAAGGAGTGATACCGAGGCTGCGTAGCATAATCGAAATGTGTTCGGGCGACGCACCGTCCTGGTCAGCCTGCAACCCAAATGTATGCGGTCAGAAACCAAGTATCAGACGCGCTCGACAACTTACAGGCGCTGGCTGCTGGGCACGAGGCGAAAGGAGATCAGCCGACGGACGAGGAAGCGAAAGCACAGGCGGGCTCATCGCCCAAACCGACGTCGACGTCCCCCCGCCCGGTCCAAACGGGTCAAACCGCGCGCCAGGCGTCCAGCTCTCGCGACGTTGAAGACTGGGACGCGCATGGCCCGGAGCGAGCGACGACTGGGGCCAGGTATTAGTCGAGTGGGGCATTAGAGAGAGGGAAACGAGTGGTGCTGGTCGTGGTCGACGCTGAGCAGCGACAGGGGCTTGCGGACCCTTTTGAGTCCCCTTTGCTTCCGCGCGTCGGGTACACAAACAATTCCCTGATCTCCGCCGCCAAATGAGTTGCCGAATCTAGAGGTCCCCAGGCGCCACGTCGGTCCCGAGGGCAATCCCAGTGACGAATCCAGCGCGAACCACGCATGAAACATCGAATCTATTTCTATCGCGTGAGCCGAATGTATATAGACCTAGTTCTCGTCGACATCCTTCGGTGAGCGGAACCGAGAGAACGCCCCCAAATGTATGCGCGGTTCGAAGTCGAAGTATAACAAAAGGATTGACTGATAGACACATCCTTCTTTAATCAAGCAAAAAACGTAATGCATAGCTGAACAACAAACAACCAAAATGACAAAAATGACAAAACCAACCCGCAAATGTCCATTCAAAAAAAGTCCCCGCACACCCAAACTAGTACGCACACTCGTAACACAAATATCCGCCCTTGGTCGACATCACATCATCCACCTTGACCGGGCCAGACAACCCTACTGTCGGTAGCTCCGAGGACCGCTCTGCCTTGGGCGGCGCACCGACTGGATAGGTATCAAAGTGTTCCAAGTCTTGCGTCAACCCACCACCAAACGCCTTGCGGTTTTCCTTTCGGCGGGCTTGCCAGCGGGCCCAGATGCAGTCGAGGTGCTAACCCAAAAGATGACATCAAAACAATATCACCTTAAAATCAGTTTAAAACCTACCGCGTGATGCAAGTAAAAAATTGGATCGTTCGGAGACACCAACGGATTCGACATGTCCCTACACCCGACGTTAGCACCAATCGAGAGCAATAACACGAGCACATACCCTCCCATCATCAAATGCGCAGCATTATGCATCCCCTGCGCACGTACCCCATCCATCTTGTACGCAAAATCCGTAAAATTCCCCTTGGCGCCATCCACAACAGCTTCCACAGCTTTCGCCGTAAACGCATCCGTCGCGGGCATATCCGGCTTCGAAAATGCGAATGGAAAGACTTTGTTTCGAAATGGCTTTACACGGGGTGAGGTTCGGATTCTAAAGGCGCGTGCGGGTAGGGACTTACGTGTAGATCAAACTTGCGCCCGACACGATGCGGAGTCGGATACGCCCGAATCGTGTTCCCAAACGCGCCGTCTACGACTTCGTAGTTTGTCGCATTGGTTCCAAACGTACCGAATCCATACGTCTTGCTCGAGTTGAAGATGGACGAACCCGGAATATCATCCGTATCTAAAGTAACATTAATACCAGACACGAGCACGATTACGACACGCACCTTTTGACCAATCCCAAAACGGAATCGTGCCTTTATACCCACACCGCGTCCGAAGCGCCTTTTCAAACGTATGGAGGTACCACCGATGCCACGGAAAGAAAACTACCAACCCCATCAATATCATCCGACCACACAACAAGAGACGGTACTAACTCCCAGTAAAATGGTCCTTGATATTCGAATCCATATGGGCGTACACAAAATCGTCAAACCTCGACGAGCTCGTGTTGACCGGCGGAAGCCCAGGCGTCGCACCCGTAATAGCAAGACTCGACTCGTGCGGAAGCTTGCCTAGACACTAGTCACACCGTCCTTCAATCACCACACACAGAAAATAATAAAGAAAACACACCTTGACAGCCTTGATAAACGCCTTTTTCTGCCCATCCGTCAACTCTCGCCACTCGTTACGTACATCCGGCTTCTGACATTTCCCTTCATACGTCGCCAACACTGGGGAAAACGTCCAAGCAGCAGCGACGAGAGCGAGGAAAGTCGAGAACCGCATCGTCGAGGTTGGAACGAGGACACAACGAGGCGGCCCCTAACCATTTTATACTAGCCCCACGTTACAACATGACAAGCCAAGACCCAAACTGAATGTGTTCATCCCGCAGAAGCGCCCTGTTATTTTGCCTCCGCCCACATGCACAGAAGCAAAATTTGGCCATCGAGAACGGGCGTTCGGTCCGATGTTATTCATGTGTGTGCACTCTTGGTTGATATTTGAGTGTGTGGCGAGATAAAGAACAGATAAAGCGCATGGTGGAATAGGAGACAGGAGACGGTGTCAACATGTCCGATTCCGGTTCGGCCCTGACGCAACCTCGATCAAGGAAGCCCAGACTTCGAAGAAACTTGCCAATTCTTTCCTTTTTGAATTGTTATTTGCAATGCAACACGTGGGATGATGTAGTTGAAAAAGACGCCCGTAAGACCGCGTTGAAGATAGTTATCAGACCAGTGGCCCAACCTGTTTAACCCGGACGCAGTTTCAGCTCACTTGAGAGTTGTTGAAATTTTATGTCTTGGCCCATCACTTTCCGATCGTCAACCAGTCTCAAAGTTAACCCTACCGCCAGAGATAACACATAAATTAATCAACCAGACATCTACGCCCAAATCTCGGTAAACGCCTCGAACAACGCAGATGAGCCTACAACGCCTCCTATGTCATCCCAACGGACCTCATAAATGAATACAAGTCCACTTAGGAGGATTATACGAAACAAAGTATGAGATCCGACTAGGGACTGGTCAAGCACGAGAGGGCCGCATACAGGCCTAATTTGAGTTTGTTCGGCCAGCTCGGGGGTCTTTGACGTCCTTATCCCGTACCGGCAAAATGTCCGAAATCTTTTAGGGTCGTCGTTCCTTCCAGCTCACAGGAAATCAGTTGAGGTTAAGGCACAACGACGATATGATGATAGACTGGAACGGGTCAGTGAGACAATTAAATACTGTTTAAAATACAATCGGACTTGACGTCATGCCTAGGCGCTTGTCGACGGGCCCGCACCATTGGTCTCGGTCGGTTTATCGGCACCGGTCTAAAGAACGCGCTGTGAGCTCACGTCAGAATAATTTATCGGATAGTTTGTCACTTCCGGAAGAGTATGCATGCCCCCGGGACAATCCGGAGGTTCTTGGAATCTACACCCCGATTTTTCCAAGTCTTCTAGCCACATCGCGTATGTGTACGGTGGGGGAACCGTAAGTAGAAACGAATGGTTAATCCCATCATCCACGTGTTGGTCCCGGGATATATTGGGCCATGCACAAGCTCTCGAGTGACTGACTGGTGCGTCGTTTGACAGAATGATTTTTCTGGAGTTTGTAAGCAGCGCGTGCACTTACAAGTCGTGGCATGTATGCGCCGCATAGGTTGAACATTGCCACGGTCATAGCTAATATAACTAATCCTTGAGCCAGATACAACTCTGCCAAATTGACTTGGACTCACGAGCGATCGCTATCCGGGGGCCCAGCTTGGCTGCTTATGATGGATCACGATAGCTCAAGTGGCCGGCTGAGCAACACGTGCTCAGGAGATCCGGGGCTCCCGAGCGATCGGGAGCATTCGGGAGCGATCACGACCACGTAAGCTAGGCCCCCGGATAGAGATCGCTCGTGAGTCGCGGTCGATTTGGCAGAGAAGCGGACCCAACAGCTTGCTTCGGGCGCGTATCACACCTTGCAAACGGTCGCAATATATCCGAGTCACTTTGACTGTAGCGACTTCTCCAGCTACAATGATTTCAACGCTAGCGCCAACAATTGCTTCTAAAGGGCCATGTCCATTAGCAACGTGATTTAGCGTATTTTGGGCATTAATTCAAGTGACATTCACCTGGAGCAACGTCGGGCTGCCGGGGAAGTGACACCCAAGCCGATGCGATTCCAAGCTCTCCAGCGCCCAGTGGCTGTTATGCCATACACGGGTGGTATACAACTCCGCTATCGGTCTCAAAATTGACACAGAAGACTTACGCTCTTTGGCAGGTCAAGTCACAGTATGCAGCTCGGAAGCATCGCCCGCACAGGCTGAAGGCTTTGGCCGTCATGTCGTTCATGCGTGGGCAGAAACAACGAGGGTATGCACAGTGTAGTGGCACAAGGTCACCGATGGTCAGCGCGTCAGCGAGGGTATACCAAATGTCAAGCATGCACAACGTGCAGACTTTTGCCTCGCTGTCCCTGTGTGGGCCATTCCATCAGGAACCGGTCATCATTCCTGCGCGCATTATATGCTGCTGATATGTGCTGACGGACTGCTTATATATGCTGATACCCGCATGCAATTACGTTTCAGCGCTTATAATGCACGCAGGAATGGTGACCGGTTCCTGATGTCCACTCGACTATGTCGAGCTCCGCGGAGGACCCCAACTGGTTGAGAACTTTGACCCATTCGATGGCCGAGTCGTTAAACAGCCTTGGAGCCATGGACGTTGACTTTTGGATGAGGTGGCTCAATCCTAGGAGTTCCTCGGTCATCACGTCAAGGTGCTCTATTTTCCTGAACTCGTGTCCTACGTTGAGCCGGATTATCGACATGTTTACTGGATAGAAGATAGTGAAAGAATACATACCTTCGTCCATTAGTAACAGAGACACCCTTCCAAGTGGGCCTACGATTTCGACATCCGCCAGCATATGTGCAAGTTTGTATTGCCCCCTTTGCGTTGATGAAAAGCGGCCCGTGACCCGGGCCCCTCGACCTAGCTCCTGATTAAATGCTAAACCTATGTTATTGCCCTCAGCCTCGCTCAATTGAGTCGTTTGCGGCTCCTAGACCAACTCATGCGACAAGAAAGCCTCTTAGGGGTCAGCCAGCGTCGCTCGGCTCCGCCTCGCTTCAATCACGCCCCTAACTCTAATGTGTTTTCGGAGCATCATTACCGAACCGTGACTCGTTACCGTGAGTAGCGAGGGGAGGAGAGAAGTATCAGATGTGAATGGGATGGTCAGTTAACGCATGATAGGTCCCTGAAAATACAGTAAGTGCAGAAGGCGGGGTTACACAACTCGCGCGATTTACTGATTGCACGATTTCGCGTATTACTTATGACCCCTGGAGTGACCTTGCAGAAGCAAGGTAATCGTTGGCTTGTTACTGGGGTGGTCCAAATTAGTGCGAATCCACCCATCCAACACTTCACACATATTAAGTCACAAGTACGTAATTCATTGGTTATTCGTAACACCACACACTCCTGGTACACCCAAGAACATCATCTACGGTTCAATTTCACTCCAAATTCCCTCTCCGCGCTGAAATTCATTAGCCTCGAAGTCGGATACCACGGCCTAGCAGGTGAAGGAAGCTGCAGTTAGACACCAAGTATATCGCGAAAGCACTCAAGGACATTACACTCACGTATATAGTGTATTCACCTGCACGTCGCCCGATCTCTATGTAGGTCGAGTTAAGACTCGCAGATACTATGAACTTCTCGACGTGGCCGGGAGCGGTCCTCCACTGGCGCCAGACACACACCCGACCAGATTTTTCTGTAGGATAGACACGGTTCAGGTCAGTCTACAAGCTTGGATAGGCAATTCGTACCCTTGTCATCGCCGCTGGTGGATGTCTCGCCGTCGGTGGATGTCTCGTCGGGAAGGCGATTCAGGTCACGGACAATGGACTTCATCTTCTTGGGATTACCCTGGTTGGGATTGCGCTCCAGGTCGGTGGCGGTGGACGTCCCGCAGGGAACTCTCTCCTTGAAGGAATTGACAGTGAACTTCTTCTTGGGATTACTATCCATTACAACGGCAACGAGATTGTTGCTGCGGTCGAAGTAGATGGTGCCAGGGAGCTCAATGATTTCTGAATCGGACATTGTAAGTGGAGGTAAAGCAGCTGAGAGGGTGCCGAGAGGAGGGGACCAAGATCATGGTTATATACTGTAGGCGAGCCTTGTCACAGCTCGTCAGTAATGTAGAGCAAAGCCTGTCAGTCATATTACGTGCTAGTAATGCGATTGAGCTGTGCCCGGGTCCTTCTCTATCATACCGGAAGTGCATCACGAACCTGGGGTGTGCTTGTGGTAAAATTACTACCCATAGCTAGATTATATACCCATATATGCGGGCTACATATACGGATATGTGGATTTCATATGCATATATTGCGTCTATGGCTTACCCCGGGTTCGTGATTGGAAGAACGAGAACCCGAGTCTAGCCTCAGATGGTCCAACCATGTTATCGGGCACTCAAGGGATGAAGGTGCTCCTTGGGCACGGAGTGAAACTACTAGTACGGCGCATCACTTGCCTCTACTGCCCGCTCACATAGTTCCTTGTCAATGATTCGACACTGCTCAATGACATGGACTAAGTGTTGCTGTGGCTGGTGGCTTACCCATGATTAGGGGTAATCGGGTCAGCCTGATTGTTTGGAAACTTCGGTGGGGTTTTTTCGCTTGAAACTTCAGGCAGAATCAGTAAGTTTTCAGAATCAACCCTAATCACCTGCTGATTCTTTTGATTCTTATTGAGATTTCTCGGGTATCGAGGTCTAGTTGTGTGATGTAGGGTGTTTTGAAATCAACTGCTGCACCAAAAGTTTCGACTGGCCGCAAAGCTTCTGTCGAAACTTCAGCCTGTACAACCGTACAAGTTTTGGCTGAAGTTTCAACCACGAGATTTGCGGACAACATCAGGAAAACGTCGCCCGGTCCGGGAGGCATTTTCAAACCCGTTCGGGCTGTTGAGCTCATCGAATGCAGGTGGGCACAACAAACACTCAACGGTGCTCGACCGGCACGACGTCAGGAAAAACCCTCAGTGCAAATTTACCCGATTCGGGCAAACAGTGCACATAAACTCCCGTAAGCTCGGTGCGGTTGCTCAACAAAATCCGCCCGAGTTCATAAGCAATGGGGAGCGGTCAGGAGATGGGGTGCACCAAAAGCCAGATCCCGGGTAGGTTGCACGCACGAGCGCCAGACCTATGACCCCGAGGGATCGGGAGTTTGAGGAGCTCGAGACCGGTGAGTGTGAGCACCCACAAGCACGAGTCTCCGGATTGTGCGTATCCGAGAGCCCCGGTCACATGCTGATCAGCTAGTGGGGCATGCTCGCGAGAGCTCGTGGGTGCGTGTTAGGCGGCGCTCGGGAGTACACGCGAGTTTTCGCGAGTGAAGGTGAGTTCGTATGAGTGCATGTGAGTTCGGTACGCGAGTTGTCATCGAGTTAACAATCTGTGTCTTAATGCATAGAAATCTGTTGCACAAACCCCAAATTGACAGTGGGAGGCCATGCGTTGCAGCCAGCGGAAACGCATGGCCAGTACTGAGCGAGGAAACGGCCGGTGCGGCGCGCCGGTCACGTGCCACGCGCAGCGACGCGTCAACTCGCGCTTTGACCACGACCGCACCGTGACAGCGCCCGTTGTCGCGCGTCGCTTTTCTTCCCGCCCACCATCCCCTTCCAGCGCCTCAGGCACACAATTACTCACTCATGTAGATTACCAAGACGGGCGGATTGTCCCCTCAGAAAGAGTATTTGTAGACTATATTATCATCGCAGGTAATACAGTAGATGCCATAATGTTTGGCGCATATACGCTACAAAATACAGGCCTTGATTATGTACCTTTGGGGGCACATGTGTCATAACCGATGGAAACGCATGGGTGGAACTGTGCGAGGGAATGGCCGGTGTGACACACCGGTCACATGCCTCACTCCGCGGCACGCCATCTTACGCTTAACCACGACCCAATCGTGGTAGTGCCCGCCGGGGCATGTTCTTTCTCCCCGCCCACCATCCCCTTCTAGCACGCCCCGTTGGCTTGCTCAGTCGAACCCTCCCGGCCCGCGAGTCGTCCTCGCGGTCGGGGATCCGGCCACGCTTGCGCCGCCTTCGGCGGCGCCGGCGTCCCCCAGTCTTGCCGGCGGCTGAGCCGATCGATAAGTCGTGCATGACCGGTGCCAGCACCCGGCCCCGTGCTCAGTATTGACATCCGATGCAAGGGCTATGGGGGTGGATGGATGCTCTAGCCTTATAATCAGCCGAGGGTAGAAGGAATGGGGTGCATACAACCCACAACTTTTAGCGTTGAGGCAAACGAATACATCTATTTTCAATTTATAATTACAAGGGTCTAGGATCTAAATAGTCTAAGAGTTACAAACGGCGTCATATCGGATACTCGAATCAAGCATTACAGACACAGAAGGGTTGGAGGCATTCCTCATTGAAGTTAACTGAGGGCCAGGAGCCGGAGAGACAACAACAATGCTGTCGTTTCCAGGTTTATACATGGGCCACCCCAGCTTGTTCAGTCCCGTCTTCGGATCGCCGGCAAACGCCACCATATACGATTGGAGAAGTTTGGCCGTTTCCGACTCTTCGGTTGTCGCGTTGCGTCCACCAAACTGAGGTGTGGCACCGCCGAACAGCATCGGTAGCTCGGCACCGTGGTATGTCCCGAGGAAAGGATAAGGTGAGATGTTCGTAAAATTGCCCGCATACCTGACGCGATACGTCGGGACGTTGACCTGGGCGCGAAGACTGGTTGTGGGATGGGTCAGCCGGACGTCAAGGTAGTAGTATGAACTGCGCTTACTTGGCATTCTTGGAAGTCGTGCAGATAAATGTGTTGATCGATATTTCGTTTGCGAGTGTCTCATTAATGCCCTTGGAATCGAACGGCACCAGCCCCGTAGCCTCGTTCTCAAGCGACGAGATCAGCGTCGGCACCTTGATCATCTTGCCGCTCAGCATCCGCTCGGTATAGTTGGAAAAGATCAGCTGCTCGTCCGGCACTGGCGCAAAGTTCCATCCTCGCGCAGTTCCGTTGGTCACGATCTCGTTCATCAACGTGGTCACGGGAGCAGAGCGCATACACTCAAGGAGCGCCTTCGAACTGGAAGTGGTGCAGCCGACCGTAGCACCGAGCTGGCTAAAGTGGACTTGTTGTTTGTCGGCTGAAAAAATATCGAGGAATACGCCGCCGCTGAGGATAGCCACGGCGCTCGCGATAGGAGCCGAATCATGGAGAGCGGCTCCCGGGGTAGTGTTCCACATCGCGAACATGTGGGCGTCGGCTGAGATACCACCTGCGCTCTGGCCAAAGAGCGTGATACGCGAAGGGTCCCCGCCGAACCTTTCCGCGTTGTTGCGTGCCCACTCGAGAGCGAGGCGTTGGTCGAGCAGCCCTGCGTTCCGAGCGCTCCCAAAGTTGGGGAAGCCAAAGACCGACAGGCGGTAATTCATGGTAATTGCGATGACCTGGATACAGTATGTATGAGTATGGTAGTCGGCCTCGTCACGAGAGACTTACATTATTGTTGGCGACGAGGTTGGTTGCATCAGTTGCCCCAACCGCTGATCCTCCTTGCGTAAAATAACCTGCACATGTTATAGTAGCAGCGTTTGTAGCATCGAAGACATCGACCCACCACCAGGAATAAACACCATAATCGGCAACTTCCCGCCTTTTGCCCGTATCCTTTCTTTAGTCGGAGCCCACACATTGAGAGTGAGGCAGTCTTCGTTTTGCTGGCTGAATGGCAAAAAGGGGAGTTCGGTGTAGATGGTGGTCCCTGGGTAGTACTGCCCAGGGCAAGTGTATCCAAATGACGTCGAGTCCCACATGCTATCGGCGCTCACGTCGAACGGCACGGGTGCAGCGAACCGGTGGGGACCCGTTGGCGGAAACGCATACCGAACACCGAGGAATGCTCGTACGCCCGTCGCGTTGTACCTCCCGACCAGAGTACCCGACGTGGTCTTGACGAGCAGCTGATCAGTGTCTGGAGTTGTATGACCGGCGGAGGTGCCCCAGAGAGCCGAGCAAGCAAGAAAAGCTAGTTGGGAGAACGCTGCAAAACGCATGTCGGATGGAGAATGAAAGTGAATCGTGTCGAGCTGGATCTGCTGCTGCTCTCATTTATACGATTTTATGTATGGTTCAAAGAACGCAGTCGGACATACAGAGAAACTACGCAGTCCCGATTCGGTTGTGCATTTGACAGCATCGCTAGGAAATCTCACGCACGTTGGCCACTGGCGATGTTTGAACAGGGCACAACATGCTCTGCGCCACTTCGCATCACAAGGCTGTCAGCGGCGCGAAGATATCCAGCTCAGTTCCGTAGGAAGCCTCGAAATCCTCCGCTTTGTGAGCCTCGCCACCTCCTTGATAATCTTCTTTGCGAGAACAGACACGGGTACACCCGTCGGGAGACCCACAGGAAGTAGGCAGCCAATTATGAATCCTTGCAGAGTAGAAATTTTGACGTATGTTGGCTCCAAGTAGCCCAGAGCTCCAGCAGGCCCTTGATCGAGGTTCTAGCCGAACCCCTGGCGATCCTCCTGCGCGCGTGCCCGCCTCCAGGAACAATTGATCCAGGCGACAGTTGGCAGGGGATTTCCAGTTCACGGAGATGTCATTCAATGGGTATTAATCTAGGCGCCGGCTCGCATGAGGGGGTGTCTGAACGGACCTGAGGTGGTTGTAGTGGTTGAGCAAAAGTTGAGTGTGGGAACCAGCGCCTATCCGCTTAGGTAAGCTCCAGCCACCCGGTCTGATGCGCCACATGGGCAGATGCTAAGCGGGAGCACATGTTCCGTGTCGTTATCGCAGGCTACGCGTTATCAGCTAATTTCCGGGATCCGTTTATTCTATTGCGATCCACTCACTGACTATCAGTTGTTTTCTGCAGGTGTTTTCCCTGCGTCAAGCGAAGATCTGCCACCCCTGTTACGATAAATCTTCACAATATATATTCATACCCCACTGCGAAAGAGAGAATTGGCTAAATTATCTCCGCTGTTAGCCTAACGGTCACCTTCTAAATATGACATCGCTAGGGAATTGTTTCCACCTCGGAGAGGCGGAGCGTCTGGAGAACCTGATTGGTGTGCGCTGGTGTCTCCCGAGAGGCGCCCCATCCATATTTAGTCAAGCATATAGTCTGGGCCCGTCTCGCCTCGGAGCCATTATCATCGCTTAGACCGCATACATCCTCAGTCTAACGATGATACAGCGGCGTACCGGACTCGATTATTACGGCTTGCTTGATAGCCTGCAAGGTCCGCACCAGATTGTGTACGCGCTCATACGGTGGCGGCTTATTTGCGTTCTCTACAGACAAGCTAGTCGCGCCAATATCTCGACCACTAGCCCTAATAACCTCCCACAAACTATGCACGATCCTCGCCACGGCAGATGCCGAAATAATCCCACCCACTTAACAGAAGTACCGCCCATCAAAACTCCACACAGCACTCGAGGCGACGAACAATAACCAGACATTCACAGGGCTGGCAGATTCGCAAAAGCTGCCAAAGTGCCATATCCATAGCGCTTCGGGGTGCGCTCCCTCCTGGGGTAGGCGATGCATGGCTGGGGTTGAACCGGTGAGAAAGCAACTGATGAAAATATGAACTGTGAGCTCCGTTAGAGGAAGATGACGTGCTGTGTGTGATAGCAACTGGCTAGTGGTGCATATACGGCCAAGTGTAATGCAGGAGAAAAGTCGAGAAATGGTTAGGACCTGGCCGAGAGTTTGGGATTAAGCGGAACGAGTTAGTACATATGATCTGCTCTCGTTACCTATAAACCTCTCGTTTTCAAGCGAAGTAGCCACGCACGTTCTGCATTATCCCATTGTCAACGTTCACATCGGTTTATAGATATTCGACCACTTACTATCTGTAGCATATGTGTTTCGTGGTGGTATTAGCACTTCACACGGCTGGTATCTCACGGAACACATACAAGCTAGAGCATGATAGTACCTCACAATGAGTCCCTGTGGCTTGTAACATACTGCACGACATACCCATATCCCAAACAGCTCTCGAAGTTCAGGCTGTGTAGAACATACACGGCGTTGGATCGGCCCTCGGTTCAGATAGCGGTTGATACTGCTCTGTTGACTTACTCGTCCTTTGATCTGTGCATGTTCCTAGATGAAATTGCCTCAGCGTTCATCGGTATAAGTACTCGCTATCCAAGGCTTACTTCCTAGTTGGAAGCGTAATAATGAGTAATTCTCTATCAGAATTACCCAGCACGGCTTACTGCTATGTTTCCAAAGTTTACTCGAGCCCACAGGTCCGGCATTGCTGTACTGTTGAAGTTGTGATCAAGTGGCACCAGGTCACGTGCCGATGTGGCAATTGTTGCCAGGCAGTTCCTTTCCGCTGCCGGACCTCAAACTTCGTTGGCGCTCCTCTCAACCGCCCGGATAACCCTTCCCAGTACACACCTCAGGCTTCCATGGTAATCGTCAAACACACCTCGTCCCCGATCAACGTTTCGTCAACACACCCATCGAAATTGAATGGGCAAGACGAGCGGCCCAGAATGGTCATGGTTAAATGGCACTAGTTGGCAGGGAGTGGTGGGAAGAGATAATCGCAGGGGTGGGTAACGACCAATACTTATCATGAGGGGGGCATTTTATTTGCCCAAAAGACAACATTTGTGTGGGAATACGCGTTTTGACAGATCACGTCTTATGAATTCTCGTTGCGATTGGTAGTCGTGAAGAACGCAGATATAATACACGTACAAAACCTTAGTTCAATGGATCGAGACAAACATCCAACATACTGATTCTCAGGTGGCCAAATAAGCCAGCCCGCCTTTTACCGTTGCAAGGCCAGAGAACAGCCAGCGCCTCAATCTTCCTTTGGATTCGCTTCAGGATAACTTTCAGTCGGGGTGACGAATCCGAGCTTGGTTCCAATAATGTACCAGAACCATTGCCAACCCGAGCCGTGGTTCACGACTCTGTGCGAGGTCGATGGATGAGTATGTATTGATGCAAAACAGAAGCGCAATACTCACTCGATGTTGTTGCCGCTCGGATCAATCACGAACGCGGCGTAATAAAATGGATGATAGAGGGTACGGAAACCCGGAGGTCCGTTGCACGTCCCACCGGCTGCGACGCGTTCATGCGACTGTGAGTTACCCGCAACGCGACCGAGCAATACGATGAGGACTGGGACGTACCCTGAAGCGCTGCCTCGTGAAACGCGTGTACTTGTGCACGCGTCCCTTTGAACGCAACGTGCGTGCCACCGTTGGTCACGGGGATAGGAACCTCGGACGGGCGGACGTTGACATCGGCGATCCAAAAGTCGGTCGTGTAAGGAGAGGTTCCGAACCCGTAGACTTTTGGGAAAGACATCTACCGCAATACGAGTTATTACGCCGCGTTTGTGTGTGGAGGGCGAGGCTTACCTGGACCTTGTACCCAAGCGGTGCGAGGGCTTTCTCGTAAAAGACACGAGTGGCTTCAACGTCCTCGAGACGGCCGAGTGCGACGTGGTCGAGAGGCATGGTATGGATGGAGAGATGTTCTTGAGTAGAGTTGGTGGTGGTGGTTGGGTTTATAACCGTGGCTGGCCTCTTTGTTTATCGCGTACGTAAGCCGGCATCCAGGAACGGATCCACGCGTCATCGCGCAGGTTGACTCGATTCATCGATGCCTTGGCAAATTAATGCGGTGCACCGGGACGCCGTCGCTCGAGCTCTGGGACAACTTCAAAGCGGATGAAGACAGTAATTAGGCGAACCAGACAAATAGCATTATTTCTTTCGTTCCAAGCAAATGTACGACGAACACCAGTACTACGACTCTTGCGCACGTTATGCGCAATATTAGCACTATGACACCAAGCAAGTCGGCTATCTCGGGCCCGCAAGCTGAGCGGCCACCTGCTCAGAGCAATCCTTGATCGGGGGTGAGTCAATGGTGGTGTGCCTGGATGTGACTAAGGGACTTCTAATTGGTCGACTTTTATAGATGGCAAACACCGTAAAAAATTGGAATTTACTACCATGTTACACTATATCACATCTCACCCTCTGGACGATATGTAGCCAAGCTCCGGGTGTCGGCTGGCTATTTTCCTAGTTTTGGGGCCTTTTTTCGGCTTCACTGTATGCGGTGTCTCCTACTCGCTCTCTCGTTCACCTTTGTTCACCACATTAGAGCTTGGTTCACCTCACGAATTCACCTTCCGCCACAGGCACGTCCATCCGTTGAATGGGAGTCAACACGTTTTGAACGAGAGAGTATGGCAAGTTTCTAGAAAGTCCCCAGACATGTAGAGGATATATCGGTCGTAGTCAACTGCAAGCTTATAGCACGAACACCCACAGCATTCACAAGACAACACCTATGATACAAATATGAAAAATGTCCGATAGAATAGACCAAGATAGACGTTCAGTACCCTACCCGCCTCGATAACATAGCCAATGTGGCGAGACAACGTCATCAGTATTCCCATTGTGCTCCGAAAGAATCCACTCGTCAGTGTTGCTTCATGCATTTCTCGGACGAGGCTATAAATCCCAGTTTCGTGCCGATGCTGTACCAAAACCACTGCCAAGCCGACCCTTGATTCACGACTCTGTAAAAAGACACAACGAATTATTAGTACGCGTCAAGATAAAGAGGGGTAAGAGGAACAAGGACTGACTCGATGTTGTTTCCACTAGGATCCAACACATACGCAGCATAAAAAAAAGGGTGATAATCTGGGCGAAATCCAGGAGGTCCATTACACTTTCCACCAGCTATCGCCTCATAAACATAACTGATATCCAAGATGGTGCGATAGACTGACCTTGGAGCGCCGCCTCGTAAAACGCGTGCACCTGCGTGCGCGTTCCTTTGAACGCGACGTGCGTGCCACCAGTGCAAACCGGACCTTTAGCTGGAGTATCCGACGAACAAGCGTCGTAGGCCGCGATCCAAAAATCGGGTCCACACGCCCCGGTTCCAAAGCCCACAAGACCGGGAAAAATCATCTACAGTAACAAACCGCGAAATTATCGCGTCGAGTGGATCGAATAATGGTAAGACTAACGAGGACTTTGTATCCTAGCGGTGCGAGAGCTTGTTCATAGAATGCTCGCGATGCGTCGAAATCTTTGATGCGGCCAATTCCGATGTGGTCCAGAGGCATGGCTGTGGTTGGTCGGACACGGTGGTGGCCGGGTGTCGGTTTGGTTCAGGCTGAAATGGGTGGACAGATGTCAGCTTATTCTAAGCGCCGAGATCAGTTGGTGCCTTGCTGCCTATTCAGACCAATTTACGAGTGTTCGATTGAACGTCGTGCATTGACGAGGGCTAAGAATATCTATGTGTAGAGAAGAAGTAAGGGTACGGGTGTTTTCACCGATACTGCTTCGGTCGTGCAAGCGGCGTATGAGAAAGATACTTATTAATGTCGTTCGTGCATACAAGCAAGTACCACAACTACCCTTGGTTCAGTACACAAGACGAGTGTAAATTTAACAACAAACTAACCTCCGCATAAGACAAACATATGTAATACCGTGTTTTCTACCCAGCCTGTTCCTATATGAGCCAGAAACACCATTTGAAGCCCCTCGGACAACGGGCTAACGTACTGTGCCCCGTTGTCCGCGCATTCGTAGTCACATCTCCGAGCGACGAACAGTACCATGGCCAAGGTATATATCTTGGATGCTAGTACCCCGCGGTTGGGAATGAAATTAATTAATAGATAGGCACAAGATAAAGTATGAAGGCGGTTATATGCGCGATGCAGGGGGGCATGGTAAGTGATTGAGCGGCTATGAGTTTCCCGGGTCCGCTCCGATCGCAATAGTAAAGATCCGATACTCGTAAAATGGCGTCTGTGCGCCGTAGTAATGCAAGTAACTTAAAGCTGCTACGAAGCTGAACATATTTGGAGACGGTCTCACTCGAGATGCGCACAAGGACTGTGAAGTAATAATATGCTTGAGCTTGTCCGGATGAGGCATATTCCGCTCGGCGAAGGTACTCGGACAGCTTACTCCCTCGAGATGCGAAAGGTTAGTCGACGAGACGAAAATTAGATAATGGCGTAATAATAGCTCCCCGTGGAGGCTAGAATCCAGCTGTGGCACCGCTTTGATCTGCGTTTTAGACGCAAGGATTCGGTTCACACCACGCCACTCCGCGCGCTCTGATCCTCGGGTTCAAGAATCAAACTCACGGGCCTTCAAGATGGATCAGCTCGTAGATGAGCTGTCGTAATTGTGTCTGTCATTGTGCATCCCTTCAACATTCATATTTGCCTAAGAGCGATCCACTCTGGGTGCCACAAGGCGAAAACTGAACAGGCGCTGACCGTCAATATATGAATCCTGGCGGACAACCCGGAATTGATATGAAGCCCAGCCTACCACATCAAGGGTGCCCGAGGCACGAACGCCTACCGAGGTAAAGCAAGAGTTATTTAAAGAACGACTAATACAGTAGTCACTATTTTACGAGATGATTTGCCTCCGATGGAGCTGCACAGCACCAAATCAAGCGCCCGCTTTTCCCACCTGTTCCTAGATATCTTCCTTTCAAGGCAAGCGACGACATCACTTCAACATCCGCTTCCCTAGCCAGCGCTTCTAGCTCGCCGAGCCATCTGGAACCCGCTCTTCATTGGCTCGGGGAAAGGATGCCCGCACCAGCTGATCTCTCACACATGGTCCCAATCCCATAAGTACCGAGCTCAGATGTCTGCCAGCGCCGTCCCCGCCGTCCCCGAAACCTGCCAAGTCCAAGGGATCTGTATTGGAGCCCGATTAGGACAGAGATCAAGCACGTTGCTGTCACACAGCCATCATGGAGTCGAATTCGAGCAAGTACAAGGAAGGACCGTGGCCACTCTCCCCGCGTTCCGACGTCACGTATTCCTCCACGCCTTTTTCTCCCTACCACACCTCGCCCGCGATGACTAGCGACGGAACGAATAGCTATGAGGCGTATCGAGCGGATCAGGACTGGAATAGGCGGAATGGACCCAAGGGGGTGCAGAGAGCGGGGCCAGACTCCGAGTCTGCGCCGGTGTGGGGGGCGGGGAGTGGGCAGAGTCCGCCGACGAGGGGGCCGTGGTGGTTGTTTGGGTTTCAGAAAATCATGAGCCTGGGGTTATGTGAGTACGCTCGTGTTGTTGGTGGGAGTTTTACTGATGTTGTGTAGTTGTCGTGTTTGCTGGCGCGATATTGGGGTTTTCTCTTGCGCGGACGCCGATGCTTAGCTTCCAACAACTCTTGAAGATCACGACGCCAGGTAATATCGAGTGTTGCGCCGACGATAGTCTACTAACTGGCTCTCAGGCGAGGGGTACTGGTACTCGAAACCAGTTTGGAAACCAAATGTCATGGTGCACATCTGGACGAGCCTGCGTACGTCTCCAACCTTCTCGCCAGCACCAAGTCTGACGTACCTCCAGCGGCCAGTTTCTTCTCCGTCTTCTGCTTCTTACCCATCACGTACAACGTAAGTGGCGTCTCGGGCCCGGTTCTCCGCTCCCTCCTGACACCAAGGCAGCGCTGGCCAAGATTTCACGGCTACCTCGGCTACGCCGTCTCACTCCTCCAAGTCGTCGCATGCGTCTGCGGCGCCGTCGCGGGGAGACACGCCCAAGGCGGCGACCTCAACGTCCAATCCGCAGTGTACATGCTTGGCTCGGCATCGGGTGGTGCGGTCGTCATGGGCTGTTACGAGGCTTGGCGCGGTGATATCGCAGCACACCGCGAGTGGATGCTCCGTAAGCAACAAAAGTCTAGACCGCGGGCTGATCGGCCGGGGATGACTGACCGAGGTTTTGCGCAGGTGGCTGGTTTTACAATGGGACTTTTGTGACTACGCGTGTTACGGCGCTCCTTTCTGCGCAGGTTATTACTGCTATTGATACGTATTTTTCGGTGCGTGTTGGGTTGCTGGCTTGGCGTTGGGTGGCGTCTAACTTTTGTTGTTCAGTTATGGAGATGTTCGGAAGTTGGCTATGTTCTCGAGAATGCTGCAACTCTGGCTCAGGATTACCCGTTGTGTGGAACATCCGACGGTCGTGCACGTCCGGACGACACGTACGTCGCTGTACACTCGTCGTGGAACGAGGGGCGTTTGGGAAAGGGATCTGCTAGCCGGGCTAGCTTTGGCATGGCGCTCTGGGTTGCCATGATTTTGCACTTTTTGGGCATCGAGTTCTATGTACGTTTATCCTACCCTCTCATCGAGCGTTTATTGACTTGTCCGTAGCTTCGCATGACAACAAACGAGTCGAAATGGTGGCGCGAGTGGTCAAAGCGCAAGGCACTGGGGAATGTGCAGTTGCCGCGCGAGGCGTCTCGGTATGCGGATCACACTTTGGTGGACGAACCTCTTCTGAACTATTTTGCCTCTGCTAGATAATCATCTCATAATGATCTTGGACTAGTTCTGCCCTGTATTTTCGATGTAAATGTAACCTTCGTAGCTGCTACGCGCATACAGTTCCAGACTTATTTATCCGTTGCGAGCGTTTGATGATTTCTAATGATAGACCTTCGACGGTTGCCATATGGTCGAGGCTATGCAAGCGCTTAATCCGAGGACTCGGGCCCGTGGGGATCATACCCCGTCAGTGTCATCACGCAGCCGCACATAATACCCCCTTCTCCCTTGCTTGACTGTGATCTCAATGAGTCTAATATCTCGGCCTCTGCTGATACTGCTGGTCATCTCGGCGGTCAGGGTAGCTGCTCAGACGGTACGGTCCATCACGTGATAGCCACACGCCCAATTTGACTTTTTCCCCTTGTCTTTCACGCAGACTAACGTCACTTGTGATCCGTCTTTTGACTGGGTGAGTGTTTGTGGGGGTTGTGGGGTAATCTTTTAACCTATCAATGTGATTTTGTAGGCGAACAACTCGAAGGGACAGTCCCCCTGTCTGGTTGCTGCCTTTCTGCAAGCACTGTGTCTTCCAAGCAAGCGTGAGTCTGAATGCAGGGGTTTGGGTGCGAGGAATAACAGGGCTTCAACGTAGAGTGGAATGTGCCTACACTTCCTTCCGGGGCGTATTATCTCTCGCCAGTTGGCAATGTGACAGGCTGCGCTTGGTGAGTTGCGCCAACAGTGTACCGCCCCGCCCTAACCATCTATGCAGTGCATCGCCCGTATACTCGTTAATGAGTGCATGTGCGGCGTGTCAGGGCGCTTCGTATATTACATGGGGCGAATGGACCGCAAATTGTCCTAGTGGGTTTATCAACAACGGGTCGTTTCCGTTCCCGGTTCCTTCAGATACGACCGTCCCACAATGGGCGATGAAGGTGATCGATCCGAGTACATCGTTTGATATTGGTGCTGCTCAAGGAAAAGAGTCCAATGGTGGGTCTTTTCGAGTGCAGTGCATTATAGCCAGGTCCTTTAACTGTAAATGGATAGGTGGTCTATCCGGAGCAGTCACGTTCCTCATCGTCTTTCTGCCGATTATATTATTAGCTGTCATCGGGTTCGGAGGTTGGGTTTGGTGGAGACGAAGGCAGTTCAAAGCGCGCGGCCGCGCAGGGAGCAACGCAGGACGAGAACCGCTCCTCCGAGTCGATACGACATCCGACATCCACATCCACCTCACAAGCTCGGCCAATTCGAGGCATCCATCTCCATACGACTCGCGATGGTCTCCTCAACCGTCTACTGCTACTACACCGCACTCGGCACACCCGTCACCGTCTTCGCCAGGCCACCAATACGCATATTACCCCGAAACACTGGCATACCAGCCACATCAAGCGTATCTAGCGCCTCCTCCCTCGGCTGGTACGACCAGTACTCCCTTTCCCGCGTCTTATCACGCACCATCGCAAGTGCCGTCGCAATCCCAACCGCCGCTCACGGGCGCGACGACCAACACGTTTGCGTCCCAAATGCAGGGTGGATATAGTGCAAAACCTAAACCCACGCCCGAACCAGTGGGGATAGAAAACGACTCGGGCCAGTTTCCGCGAACTCCCATCGAACCTCAACTGCCGAGTCTGCCGCTGGGTGACCCGCGTAATCTTTTGCCGCCTTCGGTCCGGGCGAATGTTTCCGAGTAATTGGGTGGCATGATGGTGTTTATCGGTGTTTTTCCTTTGTTCGTGCCGAGTTGTCTTTTTGCTTTACCCCACTGTGGACTCTTGCAATTGTGGAATTTTCTGTTTATATTTCTGCGTAATGAAACTACGTAAATGCTCGGCAGCTTGGCAAACCTTGGATTTCGGCCTCCGTTGTTTTTGTCTGATTTGTCTTGTCAATTTTGATCCCAACTCGGATGAGCCATCGCCGGTGTTGACGACACGGCTCGAGACTAGTACCGTCATTTACCTCTAGGCTACCCTGTACCGATCACAGAGCTAGCTTTGATGTCGTGCTCGATTAAATTATCGGTGCGCGTCGACAGGGCACGACAAACTCGTCTCTTTGCTTGTTGCTTGCTTGGATCTCACGCGGCTTGACTCATTCGAAGTTTATCATTGAACTCGCGTGGTTCAATTGACAGTACGTACTCGAGCCATATTCAATTAACAATTTGACTTTAAACCTGTGCAGACTTGGCGGCAAGGGTAATCTGACCCTGGTCAAAGAACAACGTGCAGCTCATGGTCGAACAATCACGAGCCTTTTCTGCGCTCCGAGCATTCCACCAAGATCAACATTGGGTATCATTTTCCGTAAAGCACCGGGATATAGTACCTTTATGTCTCGGGTTCACGCCAGAGGTCGTGGCTCGGATAGGGAAGAGCCTAGGATGGGGTGGTTCTAGGTGGCGCCCAAGGGTACGTCTCGAGATCTTATGACGATGTACCGTACACCTTCGGGCTTCCTTGCCGTTTTCAGTTTTTGAGCTCGGAACGTCGATGGAATCTGCGACAAGGCTCCTATTTGTATATGATCGAGGAGATTGTGTGCGACACATCGCCGTTTATTACGATGATTTCTTGGGCGTGGGCGGGTGTGCCGAGTCTACAGGGCGGCATCGTACGGCGAGACTATCCATGGTCATCTCGGCGAGGGGTGAAGCGGAGAGTTGTTGTGAGCGTGATTGTGGATTTGGGGGTTGGTATAAAACGTGGGCGGCCGAGGGGCAGAGACGACATCATCCGGCTGCTTCCACAACTTTCAACCCACTCTTCTCTTCTTTTTCTGGCTATGCGCACCGCCTTTGCTCTTGTTACTGCTGTCGCACTTGCCTCGTCGGCTGTTGCTGTACCGACTTGCTCCGGTCCTTACCAGCGCAAGGAATGGCGCGAGTTGAGTAGTACTCAGCAGGCGGCGTTTATCACAGCTGTCAAGGTCAGTCTCTCGCTCATTTTTGGTTCGTCGTCGTACTGACTCTTGACTGCGTCAAGTGCTTGGGTGACCCCGTCGCCCACCCTCATTCGGCCGGCTTGAGTCCTACTGGATTCACGTCTGGCATCGCACCTGTCGATACGACCAGCTCTCGTTACGATGATTTTGTGTATGCCCATATGGATACGAACATCAAGGATCATTTCACGGGCCGTCAGTATTTGCTCTTCCCCACTTCCATTTGAAAATTAATTGTTCTAATCGTTCTGTGTAGTCTTCTTGCCTTGGCACCGCTGGTACCTGTCCGCGTTTGAAAAGGCGTTGAGGGACGAGTGTAGTTACACTGGGTATCTTCCATACTGGGATTGGTCATTGGGTGAGCCGGATAGATCTTGGTTCATGATTCGTATTTATATTTTTGCCAGATGCCGCCGACGTTTCGGCTGCCCCAGTCTTTTCTCCCAGTACCACAACCGGTTTTGGTACTTTTGGAACCGCCGCGAACAACTACGTCGTTACCGACGGCGCGTTTGCCGGTGTGAACCGCGCTTATCCTTCGGATCACTATGTTGCACGCAACATGACAGCATACGTATGTTGGTCGTCTGTCAAACCCGTCCATTACTAACTTGATCGCCTTGTGCAGCCGTTTCTCAACAAGATCTTCCCATTCGACTTTGCCGATCCAAATAAGAAAGCTTCAGACGCATTCACCCCTGCCGAGATGTCGTATATTGAAAACAATTTCTCGGGTGATTTCGTCAGCTTTGTCGCATATATGGACGGTGTGCGCGCTCAGGGTATGCATAACGCTGCGCATTTGCAGTTCCTACCTGGGTATGTCTTTCTTTCAGGTTTTTGTGGGTCTTGTACGTTCTAACCCACAATAGGGACATGTCCAACCCGTCATTTTCGCCCAACGATATTATCTTTTTCCTCCACCACGCGGTAAGATTTCTCTAGACCATAAGCTCGTGTGAACTTACCGGCTTATATAGAACTTGGATCGTGTTTGGGCCAAATGGCAATCCAAGTCGGCTGCGAACGCTGCTAGCTACGGCGGAGGCAGCGTCCAAGATCTCCCCAACTATGATACCTACCCAGTCGGTCGCGGTCCGGCTCTTACCACTTCTTCGACGATTTATACCGCTGGTCTCGCTCCTTCTGACCCAATCGTTGCGGATGTGATGTCTACGACTGGAGGGTACTTGTGCTATACTTATTCTTCGTACCCTTGGGGTTCTTAGAGTGATTTGGTTGAGCCCTGTGAGGCGAATATCTTTTTGACGGGTTTGTTTCTTTTTGTTTCTTGGGATGTTTGGTGCCTTGATAATGTCTTTCTAGCTGATACTTTTCTGATGACCAATGACAATGCTCCTAGTTTTAAGCGAGTCTGACCGAGGTGTATCATCTCCCAGATCTCCTATCTCACCATGCCTCGTTGCAAGTCTAATGCGCCAACGACAAGCGAGCTGCATAAAGGTTAGCCGGGAGCTGAAATGGTCAGTCCGACTGTAGCTGTGCGGTTGACCATTTAAAATCGGCACAGGGCAACATGTAGCCTTGCAAAATAAGACATTACCTGAGGGTGGGCTAGTGGTAGATCGTGCATACCACACGTGCGGGACTGGTAGAAGAGTAGTACAAACGAATTTCCTGAGTCGCACAGCCCGAATTCCCCGGGACCAACACCCTGCGCCATCCAGTTTTATACGATAGAAACGCAAATCCCCCCCTCTTCCGGAATTTTGCTCAACGGTGGAAGTAAATCGTGAACTTGAAGGACAGAAAATTAGAATCGAAGCAGTTGAGACAAACGGTCACGTGATGTTGGGTCTGCTCAAGGTGGCTATCACGGCTCACCCCGCCACCACCTATCAGTAGGGTATCATTTGCTGTTCATATCGTTGGCACACGCTAATGACTGGATTGGTTTCTATTCGGTCACAGGCTCTTAGCTAGAAACTTCGTACATTCTTATTGCGACTACATCGTGCTATCGATGGCGATCCAAGAAGAGTTCCCCATGCTAGACATCTGGGGACCCAAATTTGACGAATACTCCAGACGAATGTTTGATCCACGCATATCAGGAACCCAGAGCAAAGATATAAAAATTTTTTATCACAAGCTCAACGTTTGTCCCCTGGACGCCGTGGAAAACTCACTATGCAAATGTGATCCCAGGATTGGCACCGCTGGGCTTATGGATTTAAATAGCGTAACTTACACCCTCTTCACCTACCTACCAGAATCTGGTTCCCGTTATGTGAGTATTGCGTGTTCGTTTCATCCTTAACTTTGTCTTTTCAACTATTTGTCGATGTGGTTCTGACTTGCTGGTACCAATGAATATAGGTTTTTGAGAATTACTACGGTTTCCTCTGCATTCGCCACCTCCTTCACATCACATGTCTTTGCGTTCTCAGAGGGACGAACTCTCTAGATCAGCTTCTCGAATCCTTGGATCAGAATGCGGGCTGGGGCGACTTAGCTCAGGCAGTAGCCTCCAAAGCGCTTGACACAGCAACAAGCGGCGTTGCATCGACCGAGGAGATCTGTAGAATCATTGTCTCTTCTAGCTTTGTGACGTATCCGGATGGGCGGGAAGATTGTTATTTGCTTCTCATCACTCTCCTAGGGCCAGATCGTGGCCGCTTGATCGAACTTTACTTGAGCGGGATGCTTCCTGGATTTTCTCTGTTTCTCCTAGCAATCTGGAAGTCGTTGCCGTCTGACCCAGAGAAGTGAGATAATCTCTATGCGAGTATCTGACATGTTTGCTTATCATTTGAGTTCTCTAACAGAGCCTATGCCGGCATCATGTTTCTTCAAGACCTCTCCCTTCGACTCTACCTAGTTGGGCCTCATCAGGATCGACAGCTATTACAGCCTGTGTGCATGCGGACTCTTCAAAAGATCCCCATTCTGACTAGTAAATTCAAGTATTTCGAAGAAAGCGACGGCCAGCAACTTACACATACAATGTTTCAAGCGTACCCGCGCCTGCTGCTTGGATGGCGGCAAGACTTGTCAAAGGCCGAGGAGATTCCCATTGACCTTATATGCCCCGTGGCAGTCTACGTACTACTTGCGGTGCCCCTCAACGGTTCACATGCAGAAGGAGCAATAGAAACTGCTCGCACGTCTCTACAAGTTCTGTGGCTTTTGTTCGAGCGAAGCGGCAGGATACCAGTAGCTGATCATTCCAAGTTGAGACCTTACGCTGCATTCATTTTTGGTTATCTCAAGTTAGTCTCATTCAAGTACTTATTCACCATCAACTAACACTTTATATTAGGGTCATCCATGAGAATGTCATATCGACAAAAAGGGATCAGTATAGGTTTGCGCAAATGCTGGCAGATGTCGAAATTGTCGGTCTTCTCGGAAGATTTTCCCTCCTCGTCCTTGATGAAGGTAACGTACTTTGGCTTCGATTAGGAAAACATGGTGGTGATTTGGGTCAATTTAGGAAACGAGTTCCAGAATCTGGAACATGCTGATACAATGTACGAGACTCTCCTAGACCTGAGACACCCCATCTACCGCTCAACATCTGTGGCCCCCGAACTGTTCCATGACTCGGCCATCGAATGGGTTAAAGTTGTTGCCCAGCTGGGATCGTGCGCAGCACTCGATGGGATCGACTTGAGGCATAAAGATAGAAATAGCCTTGCAACGAACTGTGTGCTATGCATACTTCGAATTTGGAATATCCTTGCAGGTGCCTTGACCATTGGAGACCTTGTGCCTCTTACTATCAAAACAGCCGGAGATCGACAGAACAAGAAACCTGCCACTACTATTTATGTGCGCGTATCATCTACGTTGCTGCAGTCATCCCAATTCCATTACATGGTGCGCATATACGGGGGGACGTGGCTCTCGGCACTCTCCGGCTGGTGAACGGCGGCTGTAGACTCCGGCGGATTTCATGGAGAGATGCAATACTCAACAAGCTCACGGCCACCTGGCAGCTCAAGGAGCTGATACACTGCTTAGCGTGTCTCGGGACCAAACCTTGGGCGGTACTGTCAACCCGTGCTTTAACTTGATATGATCGGGGCTTACGAGCCTCGAGATCGGGAGTACCCGACTCAGCTAGACTTTTGGCTTATATGCATCTTCTCGTGCCCCCAGGCCAACAACTTATTCAAGGAGTTCCTCGTCTTAATCTACATCGAAGCGAACCCCCTTAGGGGCTCCCAAAGTAGGTATCTTTGATCGCCAGACCACCATAGTAAGGGCAAATCTGTTGGTCGCCATTGAGATCACGTCTTGCCTTTGTTTTCAGGTGTGTGTGTGTGCTATCGCTCCCCACTTGGCGATGCACGCGTATTTGGAAGTCAAAGTGCGTCGATCTTCGGTTTGTGACGGTTATTGCCCCGAACAGCTAGTTCGAATATTTGATCAGAAGGAGCTTCGTTTGGTAGCCAGACATGTGCTTGGTCCTACCATATCCCCCACCGACCGGACGTGACTTGACTGCGATACTCCCTCCAATCTTTGTCTACGTCAGGTTTGGTTTGTGATGAGCGGAAAAGCAGGTTATTACTGCGATGCTGACTCGGGTGACCAGGCTGCTATTTACTTCCTACGACCGCTGGACCCTCCGTGTGCATCAGTACCCGGAGTCTGGCGAAAAGGATAAAATGTTGAATTCCTAGTTGTTTTTGCGGTATAGACCTTTGCTGCTAACGCACTCGAGTCAGGTGTCGGGACTCAGATTTTTGCCATCTGGATCCTATATGCGCCACTTGCCGCTTGCTGCCCCTCGCACCTCATCTCCTGACAACGGGCCTTGCCGCCGTGCATCTTTTCACTGACACCTTTCTCGTTCGTACTGCCATAGCTACTCATTCTTCACCTCAATGGGAACGTACCATCAAACATCGAGGTCATGGTACATTTGCGGCCTTTGAGAACTTCCAGGTCGTGGGAATACCCCGTCTTTGGTTGTCGTCTCGGCCGCAAGCGCTGTGTTGAGTTTTGATGGATGATACTTCTAGATGGGTTGCCTCGGCGCGTGGGATTGTGTTGGTAATTGCTGTGGCGAGGAGCATGTGTGGTTTGTCGAAGGATATTAGGCTGGCGTTGAAGATATTGATAGGATTGGGTTGCTTGTAGAGCATGCAGATGTGGGAAGCAATGCTTAGAGCGTGTGGCAAAACAACATTAAGAGTCTTGGTAAGTGAGCTTTAGGCGGCAAAAAACTTGCACTGTGTGAGGCTGTATTTGCGTTGTGGCTGCATGTCGCTATGAACGGCGTGGGTGGGTATTTTGGGGTTGATAGTTATAAAGCCGGGTTTGTAATTCAGGCTAGGGCGCCATCTCATTAGCGCATACACCGTCTGGCGCGGACCTTGCAGGCTATTAAGTGCAACCGTGATAATTATCGGGTCCGATATGCCATTGTATCATTGTTAGGCTGGGGGTGTATGCGGTCTAAGCGCTGATAATGGCTCTGAGGTGAGATAGGCTGAACGTATATGCTTGAATAGGGGTAAAGGGCCTCTTGGGAGACACCAGCGCTGGCCAATGTTCTCCACACGTTCCCGCTTCTCCGATGTGGAGACACCTTTCTCGAAGTGATTTTTAGGCTAACAGCAGAAAAAATTCAGCTAATTCTCCTCTCTTTCGCAGTGGGATACCAATGTACGTTGTGAAGGCTTATCGCAACAGGGGTGGCAGATCCTTGCTTGGCACAGGGAAAACACCTGTAGAAAACACCTGATAGTCAATGAGTGGATTGTAATAGAATAAACGGGCCCTGGAAATTAGCCGATAACGCATAGCTTGCGATAACAACATGGAACATCTGCTCACGTTTAGCTTCTGCTGATGTGGCGCATCAGACTGAGTGGCGTGGAATTACCTAAGCGGATAGGCGCTTGTTCCCACAGTCAACTTGCGCTCGACCACAACCGCCTCAGATCCGTTCAGACACCCCCTCATGCGAGCCGGCGCCTAGATTAATACCCATTGAATGACATCTCCGTGGACTGAAAATCCCCTGCCAACTGTCGCCTGGATCAATTGTTCCTGGAGGCGGGTACGCGGGCAGGAGGATCGCCAGGGGTTCGGCTAGAGTCTCGATCAAGGGCCTGCTAAGTCTCTGGGTTACTTGGAGCCAAAATACGTCAACCTTTCTACTCTGCAAGGATTCATCATTGGCTGCCTATTTACTCCTAGTCTCCCGACGGGTGTACCCGTGTTTGTTGTCGCAATAAGATTATCAAGGACGTCGCGAGGCTCACAAAGCGAGGGATTTCGAGGCTTCCTACGGAACTGAGCTGGATATCTTAGCGCTGCTGACAGTCTTGTGATGCGAAGTGGCGCAGAGCATGCTGTACCCTGTTCAAACATCCTCAGCGGCCAACATGCGTGAGATTTCCTAGCGATGCTGTCAAATGGACAACCGAATCGGGACTGCGTAATTTCTCTTTATGTCCAACTATGTTCTTTGACCGTATATAGAGCCATATAAATGAGAGAGGCAGCAGACCCAGCTCGGCACGATTCACTTTCATTCTCCCCTCAACATGCGTTTCACAGCGTTCTCCCAACTCGCTTTTCTCACTTCCTCGGCTCTCTGGGGCACATCCACCGGACATACAACTCCAGACACTGACCAACTACTCGTCAAGGCCACGTCGGGTACTCTGGTCGGGAGGTACAACGCGACGGGCGTACGAGCATTCCTCGGCGTTCGGTACGCGTTCCCGCCAACGGGCCCCCGCCGGTTCGCCGCACCCGTGCCGTTTGACGTGACTGCGGATAGCATGTGGGACTCGACATCGTTTGGATATACCTGCCCCGGGCAGTACTACCCTGGGACTACCATCTACACCGAACTCCCGTTTTTGCCATTCAGCCAGCAAAAAGAAGACTGTCTCACTCTGAACGTGTGGGCTCCGACCAAGGAAAGGATACAGGCAAAAGGCGGAAAGTTGCCGATGATGGTGTTTATTCCTGGTGGTGGGTAGATGTCTTCGATGGCAATAAACGCTGCTAACATAGCATGTGCAGGCTACTTCACGCAAGGGGGATCGGCGGTCGGGGCAACTGATGCAACTAACCTCGTCGCCAACCATGATGTAAGTCGCTCGTGACGAGGTCCTCTACCACGCTCATAGATACTATATCCAGGTCGTTGTAATCACCATGAATTATCGCCTGTCTGTCTTTGGCTTCCCCAACTTTGGCAGCGCTCGGAACGCGGGGCTGCTCGACCAACGGCTCGCTCTCGAATGGACACGCAACAACGCAGAAAGGTTCGGCGGAGATCCTTCGCGTATCACGCTCTTTGGACAGAGTGCGGGTGGTATCTCAGCCGACGCCCACATGTTCGCTATGTGGAACTCTACCCCAGGAGCCACCCTCCACGATTCAGCCCCTATTGCGAGCGCCGTAGCGATCCTCAGCGGTGGCGTATTTCTCAATATCTTTTCAGCCGACAAACAGCAGGCTCACTTCGGTCAACTCGGTGCCGCCGTCGGCTGCGCCACTTCCAGTTCGAGGGCGCTTCTTGAGTGTATGCGCACCGTTCCCGCGACTACATTGATGAACGAGATCGTGACCAATGGAACTGCGCGAGGGTGGAACTTTGCGCCGGTGCCGGACGAGCAGCTGATCTTTTCCAACTACACCGAGCGGATGCTGAGCGGTAAGATGATCAAGGTACCGACGCTGATCTCGTCGCTTGAGAACGAGGCTACGGGACTGGTGCCGTTCGATCCCAAGGGCATCAATGAGACGCTCGCAAACGGCGACCCCAGGGCACGCATTTACCCCATCATTCAATCTGGCATCAGGCGTCAACGTGGCCAAGCTGGGTTTTGTGCAACGGGTTTCTACGCATTGAGACACAGAAAATGGCATACACTGCTGAACTCACTGACATCGCACGGTATTTCGCGGAATGCTGCCCGGTACAACTATGTTGGCTTGGTTGGTATGATCCTTCAGCGTCCGTCTTATCATCTATTCCTGCGTGCGTCCACGCGCTAGATTACTCTCGCGCCGGACCTGGCAGTTTGCACAATCGTCTTGAAGCTGGGCTCGTTCGGACATTCAACCATGGGAGTACGCGTAAACGGGTTCCCTGAGGAGCGGCCATAATTTCAGCACAGTCCAAGTTCCACGAGATCAATACACCGCGTCATCGAAGGTTTATAGTAGGATCAATAGTTGCACCTCTGGCCCGGCTCCTCAAGGTTACCGCAACGGATCACCGAATGGAAGTTTGCTCTTGAGAATCATTTTGACTAAGCTCGACTGAGATTGTTCAACGACCTTTCGATTGGGTTGTTAGTATATCATGCACATATATCCACTTTGTCTCGTGTATGCTGCGACCTCTAACCTTTGAGATGCGATATATTGACTCGGAATATGCCTGAATTGAGAGAACTGTACAGGCGCGAATCCAGCGTGTACAGGCCCTGTCCTAGCACCCGTTCCTCAACCACCCGCCTTCCCCAATTGAATCTACTCTTATTTTGGGGAATACTGGCCAATTGTTGCGTATAGCATATTTGCCGTGGCACTATAGCCAGAAGCCCTGCGTTCGCGCATGACGCTGATTCGTTAAATGCTGCGGGTTGGCAGGCCGCTGTCAGGAGGGCCGCGCAAGGCTTTGCAACCCCTGTTACCATAAACCCTCCTCACGGCCTATATTAGCATCACACTAGGGAAGAGGATATTAGGAATAGCTAATTTTTCGATGCTGCTAACTGAACAATCCCCCTCTAACTGTGACATAGCTCGGCGATTACTCCGGGAAAGGCACCTGCGCCTTGGGGAAGCGGAGCATGTGGTGGAGATTGGGAAACTGATTCAAATGGACTGGATCCAGGCCAACAACGAAATATAAGTTCATGAAATCTGCAGTATTGATGAATACATATTAGGTGGAATATCGGTTCACGAGGAACGCCCCAGTACTCGTAGCATGTGATACGAGAGCAGGTTGAGTAATGAGCGTTTCAGGACACATATTACATCTCAATACCCTTGCAGTCGGAAACGTTTACGGGTGCAGTTGCTCTCTCAAGTTACAGAAGCTATGATAAGCACTTGGAGATGTCGGTTGCAGTTGCATATGCTTTGAGTCCCTCTTTGAGGGGTTTATATGTCTTTTTCAAATGATCCAGGTGGTATTTGAGTCCCTGAATAACATGGTTAGGGAGCAAGTAGTTCGAGAAGGGTGTGACAACCCACCGCTGGTGAACCTGAATTGTGGGCTTTTTGGATTGCTTGGCGAAGAAGTAGGGCTTCGTGGGAAACCTGCATAGTAAGATTGTATCAATGTGGCGACCAATGCCCGCCGGAAATGAAAGCATACGGCACTCCATATACCAGCTAAATTGTCAAGGCTCTGAACGATGGTGGACCTGTGCCTCCCTAAACTGTCCTCAGCGCTCTTCACTATAGTTTCCAGCTCCTTCCGCCCGGGGGCCGCCCCGTCTAGCTTATTTTCCCAACCTGCCCAAGATGTTATCAGTTGGGCCCAGCAAACTGAATTTGTACATGCCTGACGTATTTCCTTCACTTTGGCCATCAGCCTGAAAGGCAAACGCCGTTTTCTGGAGTTCACGCATCAGTAGTTGGATTAACCCGGAACTTATGAATGACAGACTAGGGTTATGTTGGCGAAGTCCTGACCGTCAAGCAGGCCTGCAACGATTGCAAATATATTCATGGCAGTTGTAATAGCTGAAACCTAAGATGCAGTATAGCATTAGCGACAGAAAATGACCATGAGAAATACGTACTACAAAGCCACATCTACCGATGAAATTGAAGCTTTGAGCCGAACATGAAGTACGGACCGAACGACGATACATACCTCACAATTCCCCGCCCGAGACCGACAATCTTGTCCTTGACATCGCTCAGGTGCTTGGAAAATGATCGCTTCATTGGGATCTCTTTGAGCTTGTCCAGGAAAGATTCAACATCACGCCGGAGGTCCGTGAACTCTTGAGAGTAGGTGGACAAAGCTTGACCCCCCGTGTACTGAGAAAGGTCGGGTTTCTAAATCGAGTTACATGCCTCAGAAAACGTTGATACATCGTCAAGCTTGGTACTCATACCTCGTTGAACCCAGCCAGCTCTTTGATGGCTAGGTCAAGTTTTCCATTATCTCTAGGATTATTGATTGCGTCGCTGATCATGCAAAACACTACTCCATCCAAATCTAGGGCAAAGTATTAGCGATAAACAATAGGTACTGTAATGCGAAAGGCGGCCAATCACGGTTAAAATGTGATTCTATTTTCGTCGCAGTCTCTCGAGACCCTTGGAGGATTTCTCTGTATCTCTACGAGGCCAAATGAGTTCTTGTAAGCTGGGTAGGAGGCGCATATAATAAAACCTACACCCCGAAGCTCCTCCCATTCCGGTTGGAGTTTCGGCACGACAGACCTGGCACCGTCAACTTTCTTAAGTCCGGAGGATATTTCGTAGAAGCTTCTCTCAGTGTCAAGCGCTCCTTGACCAAGCCTTTTGATTTCTTCGACTAAGCTTGAAACGTCACCGGTAGCCAGCGTATCGGTGACGGCGGTCCGAAGGGCCGCCTTGATGTTTTGAGCTTCGAGTGGGCTAAGAGCATCCGTGAGCGCTTCATAGCAGCTCGGGGGAGCAGGGGACTTGATTTTGGGCCAGGTCAATCCGTCAAACATTGATGAAGGTGGAGGTGGGAATGGGACAAGGAGGAGACCGTAAATTGTTCTCAGGTTTTCTACTCATGTGCTGACCTTGGATGGAGCTTGCATGCTTTTCGCGGTGCACACGAAACGAGGGTATGCCCCAATAAGGATTAGAGCCCAAAATCGCCTAAAAAATGCACCGTAACACGTTCCGGATGGCAACGAGGGCTCCTGTCTTAAATATTAGGTTCGGTGGCCAAACCCTAAGACACATCACGGACTTGATCTACTCGAGTTCATCCTTGCCGCGCGTCTTTCGAGCTTCCATGGACGAAGTTTAAAGTTAATAGAGGGTTTACTCAGTCTAAACTCCGCTTGTTGCATGCTGTGCAGAACAATGTGTTAACCGCACTACGGAGGGGCCAGGCGCCAGCACGCGGAGGGGTGGTTGAGGCCTTGCTCCTTTCGATCTTGCTAAGCTCGTGGGATATCGTGTGAAACGGGACGAGGGGTTAAGGGTGTTGCTGTAACATCAGCAAAGCTCCATGGCTGTATGGAACTACGGGTGCGATGTCGCGCAACTATGGCAACTATAGCGCTGAGTCACATAGCGCCCATAGCTATATAGCTATGTGGACTTTCCTGGTGGCTCAATGGGCGACAAAGATGAGCACCGGGTTGACAAAACCTTACCGTGTGCTCGTGGGCGCCTATTGCCTCGTGGGTACAGGCTATTGTTGTGGGCACGATAGTCTCAAGTTCTCTCTGGGTACTCCCGGTTATTTTATTGCCTCTCGGCTTTTCTATCGTGTCTTATGTGCTCTCGTACTGCTATATGATCAGTTCGTGAGCACATGCCTGATACGGCTAATGCTGGGGGCGATGGGCTTTAAGTGTCGCTGCTCACACCGGTCGGCGCCTTTTTTGAACCCAGTCCTCAATGCTTCACTAGGTGAACACAGCATGAAAAGCGGCAAGCCTACAGCTAAGGGTAAATCAAGAAATTAATTCTAGTGGCTAGGCTAGTCGTCAGGAAAACCCGCAAGGGTATGGAGCACTATGGAGCGCTCCATAGCTTTGCAGGTTTTCCTGACGCCAATGCGACTCAAAATAACCCAGGCGTTCAAAGCATGGTGGGAGGCTCGTCGGATCGATGGAACGATATTCAAATATCTTAGATCAACCTTCAGCGGTTGGATTATTGTATAATGAGAACATGCAGCACACCTCCCGGGTACCACGCATTTCGGACACCATCCGTGGCTCCGCGTCTACTCACCCCCTAATCCACATTCAGCAGCCAGGACAAAAGGCAGCGGTTAATTTCCCGGGTCTCATCCAAATCCGGTCTGGGAGATCCGATCCCCTCACGCCTCGCGTCCGCCAGGCCGTCTGTGTGAGTTTCTCGCCATCAGGAAATCCCGCGTAGCTCTCTGTAGCCGTGCGGACTTTGCTGATGTCGAAATACAGGCGGTTAGTCAAGATCGACTCAAGGCCTGGTAAGCGCGGACCAGAGGAAGGGAGAGCTCATCAATTGCCGTACAACACATGTTTGGTGAAATACAGTGTAAATATATACCTAGTACTAGCAGGCCAAGGGATGTCGTTCTGGGCTTTGCTGGGGAGAGGTAGAGCGCTCCAAATTTACAAGTGGTGCCATGCCAGGCTATAAAAAAGATAGAAGGGTAGTCTCTACCATCTATCAGGTATATATGGTTGTCTTAACCATGCGCCCATAACATGGTTGCACAAATGTGACCAGGGCTATGCTATTGCTAGGTTCTGCCTTGACGTGAGAACCATTCTGGATCCATACATCTGGGTAACTAAGTTGTGCCAGGCCTGTGTATCATCTGTCACAGTAATAATTTTTATATCCGACGATCATCCGACAAAGTTCCCGTTGATTATGTCCACCTTATTGTGTCATATGTTTGGGGAAGCTGGGCAACTTATGCCATTGTATTTACGTTGTATTTTATAAAAACACATTCAGGTAGTGTCATGGTTATGGTGCTCTTCTCTCCTTTGGGGCTTACCCTCTCGAGTCGGAATCAACCAAGCCCCGCCTGCCCTCCGACTTTCCAAAACAAATGGTATGGGAGAGGCGAGGGGGGTCCAATGGGCCGTCAGGAAAACCTGCGAAGCTATGGAGCGCTGTGGGCGCTATGTAGCACAACCATAGCATCGCATAGCGCCCCATAACTTACCCTCGCCGGTTTTCCTCACGCGGGGGCGGGTGATCCAATCAAACCTAACTCAACCAAGCAGATCTGAGATAGGATGCGGAAGAGACGAGGTTCCCATGAGGGAAGATTGCGTGTTCAGCTACATAGGAGAGAGACTCGGCATGTTTGACGGTGTTTCAGCTGCATAGATTGGCGATAGCCTCGCCTGCCACTGTCCTGCCGGGTGTGTGGCACCGGGATTGCGCTGCGCTCCTTGCGATTCACTCTATGACTTAAGCTCGAAGAGACCTTAGCATACTCCACTCTTCGTCCCCTGAGCTTGCTCTCCGCTACAATGCCCCTTAACTCGCCTCCGTACTTCGCTAGTGCTGGTGTCCTGCGGACCGAGCATCCAGATGTAACCAGCGGACTGTGTCGGCTGTCGCAAATGCTTGTGCAGATAGACGAGTCCTTTCAACTGGTCAATGCGGTCTTTGCAGGCACCGGGGAACGGGATTCTAGCCGCAAAACCGAGTGGCGCGACATCCACAAGGTAGCCACGTGTTTCAGTCCGCTATTGGTCAGTTGCTCATTCAATTTGTTCAGAGCTTTCAAAAGGTCGCCTGGAAGGCAAGAGTCAACGCAACTGAAGTTCAAGCTCACAATGAGGGTATGCGTTTAGTACACACATTAGCTAGGTAGACGCTTAGTAGCTCGCTCTGGTAGATTTCTTCCGGGTTGTTATACCGATTCTCGGCAATTCTGCAGTTTCAAGGGACGACAAAATGGCGGAGCTAAACAGATTCATTGAAGTAATTAGCTTGTAGCTCTGATCGCGGCCACTCATTTTCTGACCTACCACTCGCAGAGCGCACCTCCTGAGTTCTTGGCAACAGCCGACGCAGTGAAGACCATCCAAAGCATCGAATCCAGGATCGAGAACACCATATCGGCCTACATAAACGATGTAAACAACAAATTGAACGAACTTGAAGAAATGAGGCGTGAGAAACAGAGGTCGGTCAACGTTTCCCGGCGACAACAGTCTTGACATTCATTGGACTGTTTCTTTTAGAGCAGAAGAGGACACGCTGGGAAAGCAGGGGCTAGGCTTTCTCTTCCACAGGCTGGGACTAGGCGCCCAAGTTCGGCGCCGCACAATTCCGGACGAATCTGCCCTTACTAGTTCAACCAACTTCGCACCGGTCGAATCTCAGGCAGTGATAATTAGTCAAACCCCCGACGCACAAATGATAGCGCCGACCCCTGCGCGAGGTGTTGAACCTCCGCTTGCAATTAAAGCGCCACCGGCAGCCCAGCAACCCGAGGCTGGACACAGGGTAGCCCCTCCCAGTGTGACTCAAAACTCAGCAGTCGATTCTCTGCCTCCGAGTACGCACACGAAACACTCCTTGCCGCTTCGGACTCGGCGCCTGATTGGCACTTGGTCGCTGAAAGTTACTAGAACCCGGCAAGAAACTGCCAGTCAAAAGGCTGAGGAGATGAAGGAGGCATTACGCTCCGTCGTCCAGCCCCAAGTTTGGGGTACACTTCCGGGGATATGGAGTCAGGTAAATCAGCTGTGCGTGTCCGTTGGTCGGTTTCAATATCACCAATGATTTCTAGATCGCCCGCGATGCCGGTCATATTAAGAACATGATGGACGTTTCACCCGTAGGCCCAATGCTAGTGAGTCCCATGTCACCACATTAGTGACCTATCACCTGATCGCAGTATATAGGATTTCTCTTTAGTCTCGCAAAAGTACAATGATATCAATTCGGCACTTCGATACTGTGCCACAAACGTCAACCACACGCACTGAAGTGTCGTTTGTATTAGTGACGCATTGTGAATAAATTATTGAGCAAAACGTATGTCGTGCTCATGTTGCTCCACCAACTCACGTCAGGAAAACGAGGGCCACCCCAGCGTTCCACGTGCCCCCTCTGCTGTTCGCCGCGCTCATTCTTGCCTAGGGTACGGTTACAAATGTTTTGCTAGAAACAGCGATTAAGAAACAGAGTTTAGAACATGTTTGCGATGGGCGGTCGGTTGGTCCATGTGAGAAACTCGGCGCTTAAACTACTAGGCGGGTTCTAAGCAGTTCCTCAAACCACCCTCGGGAGTCGGGAGAGCTCAATTGCGTGGGCGAGCTATTTTACTTTCTGTCGATATTAGTGCACACGGCATAGCTCCTGCCATGCCTGTCCCACCTGATGTCTTGAGCGAGCTCGAGCGCCTTCAGTAACTTCTTTCCGCTCTCCCACGTGCCTAAATCCCTCTGGGTCTGTGTATCCATTTATGGGATTTGTAGCCGGGCGTGTCACATCACCTCACGGGACTTCGCATCATCTACGGGATTCTTATAGGTCTCATTACAATTGAAAAAACTCGATTTTTAACCTGGTACTATGCTATCAAGGCCTCGATCTTATCAAAGGGCGGGTTATTCGGATTAAGCCGGTGAGCGATTCTTTTCACATCTCAGCATGTATGCGCCTATGCTTTACTCCAGAGCCATCCCTCGCACTGGATACGAGACAAACAAGCTGTTCAAGCCTTTGAGGACACTCTTAAGCTTGAAATGGCTCTGCTAGAGCCACTTGCTCAGTCTGTCATGTTATTTGAGCTTAAATTAGCATGACTGGGTGCCAGCAGAGCGCCCTCGCGGGAGGGGTATGGCGTCCTGGAATATCCTGCTGTGCGTGTGCCCCGGCGTAAGACATACCACTTTTCCGTGCGTTGCCGTGTGTTCCCGTGTGTTCCTGCACGTCCCACGCATCCCCGTGTCCCCGCATTCTCGCGTTCCCCCGGTATACCGGCATCCGCGCAATGGGTGCGGGTGCGGGATCGACCAAAAGGTGCCGGAATCCGGCAACGGGTATCGATTTCCGGCCTTTTTCCGGTCCAACAGCTTTACATCAGCGAATTCCGCACGGCTACAGAGAGCTACGCGGGATTTCCTGGTGGTGAGAAACTCACACAGACGGCCTGGCGGACGCGAGGCGTGAGGGGATCGGATCTCCCAGACCGGATTTGGATGAGACCCGGGAAATTAACCGCTGCCTTTTGTCCTGGCTGCTGAATGTGGATTAGGGGGTGAGTAGACGCGGAGCCACGGTGGTGTTCGAAATGCGTGGTATTCAGGCGAGTTTGAGCTTTAATTCTTATTGGGGCATACCCTCGTTTCGTGTGCGCGGCGAAAAGCACGCGAGCTCCATCCAAGGTCAGCGCATGAGTAGAAAACCCGAGAACAATTTACGGCCTCCTCCCTGTCCCATTCCCACCTCCACCCTCATCAATGTCCACCATGCTTTCTTCATCCGACACCAATTCTCCTCCCCCTCCCAGCGATGATGATCATATCAAGATCCGTATCCAGTTAGTCCAAGCTCAAGCTCTCCCGGCGGAAATCAAGGACGCTCTTAGGACCAGTATCACCAATACGTTAGCCGCTGGGAACGTCTCCGACTTTGTCGAGGAAATCAGAAAGCTTGGTCAAGATGCGATTGAGATCGACAGAAGCTTCCACGAAGTTTCTACCAGACTTAAGAAAGTCGACGATGCTCGCTTTGACAAGCCGAAGCTTCAGCCGAAATGGCAAACGCTCCAGAAGGTATGCTTCGTTATATGCGTCTCCTGCCTCGCTTACATGAACCCGCTGGGCCTGATAGAAATACACGAAAATTCTCTGGGGATCTCGAGACACTGCTACAAAGGTGGAATCACATCTCGACCGTAATTGGCTGCCTCCCGATTAGCAATACTACGCTGATACCTCACCTAGACTTGAACCTGATTGTGGTTCCTATGATTGAAGACGCAATCTCCGATCCTAAAGACGACGAAAAATTCAACCTTGCCATCTCGGAGCTGGCTGGGCTCACTGGTGTATGTTTACCGAACTCACCTATCAGCCAATATTTTCTGAGAGGTGTAACTCAATATAGGAACGTAACCCTTCCAGTCAAATAGCAGATGGTCGAGCCTTTTCCACCCACTCCCAAGATTTCATAGATCTTCGGCGTAAGGTTGAGGCCTTTGTGGAAGAGTTCGACATTACCAAGGCGGAGGTGTCGCTTGCCAGGGAAATAGACACTATTAAGGGGGAAATCAGTTTGCTCAAGAAGAAAATCTTGAAGTACGTATCGTCATTTGGTTGTGTTCGGCTTCGGTTTAAATGTGCATTTTCATTGGTAGCTGCGACCTTGTCGTATGTACTTCTCATGGTCGTCGTCTGTCACTAAGATATGGTGTCTGTTAGCTTTTGGCCATCATAGCTGCGATAGGCACGTTTGCGGCTGTTACAGGCCTACTAACATGTCTGGGAACCCTGGGTCCCGCTTTCGTCATCACCGCCCTGGTGCGTGACTCATTCGTTCCCGGCCACCACTAACGCCTGAACTCCAGACAACGGCGCTTACCGGCATCTATGAGAGCCAAGATAGAATTATAAAAAACAGATCGGAGAGAAGGGGCATGTACAGCTTTTCTTTGTAAGGCACGACTAATAACAGCTTAGGCAGGGTGGAAAGAGAAACGGGACAAGGCAATTGCGACGCGGAAGGATTTTGAAAATCAGGTACAACTCCTGAAGGACGCCAAGGCCAGTTTGAACGAACACAAGTCCACTATGGTGGAGCGTCTTGACAAGCTGGCTCAAGTATGGAGCACTGTACGCTTTCATTTCAAGCAGGTGCCAGTCACAACATAGACCTAATCTTACTATGCAGATTTCACACGAAGCAGAGCTTCTTGCCAATACACTTAAGGCTGCTCGCAATTCGGGTTCACCAGCGGTAGGCTAACACACCGCCATCTCGAGCGACTGGCTCAGTGACCATTTTGTTCAGGCAGTCATACAACACCTGAAATATTTGGAAACGATATACAAACCCCTCAAAGAGGGACTCAAGGCATACGCGACTGCAACTGACGTTTCCAGGCGCCCGTCCTAGCTTGCTGCAACTTGAAATGGCAATAACATCTACAAACATGTCTAACCACGGCGGTGTGGACTTGAAATATGCATTTTGAAATCTTGGTCGCTCAACTTGTTCTTGTATCACATGTTATGAGTGCCAGGACGCTCATCGTGGACTGATATTCTATGGAAAGAGATCTATTCATCACCCACCACCAATTTGACCGAATATAATAAGTGGTGACGAGTCAAGCACCGAGCGAGCGTTATCCCCCAGACAGCAAGCACCCATAAGCACAGCGGTGGTTAATCATGAGTACTCACAAGCGAGTAGCACATTTATGCTGTTCGAGCGCTCTAAACTGTACTAAATGCAATATACTGGTAACTGCGGCGCCTGTCTTACACAAAGCCGGAAAAAAACTAGATCACGTGATTGAGGGCTTCTGTCCTGAATTTGTCACCTCAGCTCAAGCTCGACTCCACCTTGAGTACATAGGAGCCAGTAACTTTTGTGATCACAGCTCAAAACGAGGCGGTACTATGTGTATTTAGTGCACCCCAAAACTCGAAATCAACGCGCCCTTGCCCAGTTGAAAACATATGTGTACCACGCCTTTGTCCTGGGGCCGACAAACCGACGGCCAATCGTGTCAGCTACAGGAAGCGAGGCTCGTATATGGGAATAGAAATGTCGGAACGGATATGCGTCGAGAATAGGATATGCCAAGGGGGGATGGAGTGAATGCGGTTTTTCGTGGAATCCGGCATGTCGCTTAGCGGCGAGTGTGTTTCATCCCAGTGGCGCACACATTTCATTCTTATAATTCCTCTAGGACTGATCGTTCCCCTCTTTGGATAATTCACTGTCGCCTGGGCTGGATATATAACTCATAATATGTCCTTCCTACCGGTTGTCCAACCATGCAACCTGTCACTCAGGTCCGCTGACCTAACGACAAATCAAACTAACCCTTTCTCTTCTTCTCGGATGTTCTCCAGCTAGCTCCTTCAATTTCCTCAATGGTACAAAACTAAGCAAACGAAATAGGTTGAATACACCATTCTGCCGCGTTGTAGGGATCGGCGGGTCATAATTGTCCACGAATGGGAGGTGTATGGCGTCAGCTGGGCGGACTGGGAGTTGAAGTCCTCATGAACGATATCCAAGGTAGGTGTCAGGAGTTGTGCGGCTAAGAAATCCCTTGCGAATTGAGAGGGGAGAGGCGAGAATTTTGAACTGCTAGTGCTCATGCTAGGTGATGTATGACATATAACCACCCTTCCGTTCCTCAATACTCCAACCTAACGCATTTAGTCGCCACTTTCCAATGGTCTTGGCTACGGTCGACCTTCCAGCCAAACTCTAAACACAGCTGCATATATCCGGTATGTCGGGTACTCTAGCGGTGCGTTAGGGCCAAAACTGCGGGGAAACAAGCTCAAACGAGCTCGGCCGAGACCCCTCTCGTAAGTGTAGCATGTGCCGTTCCTGCACCTCGCCTCCGCGGAGATTGACTATACAAACTTTCCGGCACCAAGCTCCGAATCCCATGACATCGTGCTTGGCAGCTTGTTATGACTAGCTCGGGTTTGTAGTCCGGAGGCCGGGCCGATAAAACTCACATGGCAAGATGGCACTCAATCTGAGTCTCCATTTTGCCTCCTGTAAATACCAACTCGATATTTCTCTAAAGCTGGGAGCGCGCGAGTGTAGAAACGCGATATGTATTGTGCGTAGAAGCAGATAATACAAAAACGTTAATATGTAAGGGGGTGTGAGAGTCCGGAAGTAGAAGATGAGCGCAGAGGAGCTCAAAGAGGCCCCTATTTACACCTTGGGATTCCGAGTGAGTCACGCATGTATTTACTGCGCATATACTGCGCGGCGTACTTGACTCAGTTACATTTGGTACGTTCTACGTTGTTCCACTAACTACATGGTAATTCTACAGCAAGAGCGCAGGAACGATCCCAGCACGTCATCCCAAGCTCAGATTTACCACCCCAACAACAATTTTACCTCTAGAGTTCGATCCAGAATGAGGTGATGATGCCAAGGATGGTGTTCTCAAGAGCTAGAGCGGAAATCGTGTCACCCGATCAACGTCTGTTCGGCCGAGCCCCGGACTCCCGCGGTTATCTCGGTCTATCGCACCGAGGAAATGATTGCTGTAGTCTCCCCAAGGCAAACTGATACCGTGCACCGTTGATGCACCGAGAACAAGATAAAGAAAGCACGGTATCAGATTGTTAATCTTTTGTATGCAAGCCGTATCATGAATTGAAAGTCTCGTGCTGGATCTACAGATCCTTGAGCATCGATTTTAGACTTTTTCGGGACCTCATCGCAGACAAAGTCCAAATATCATGCATGATCTCACGACATACATCATGAAGTAAACTAACCAACCCAACCATTCATATTAACCAAATACGCTACAAAAACAATAAAACCACACCAAAAAACGAATACAAGTAAATAAGCCCAATCCACCATCTACCATACCTCTATGAAATGGTAACCAGAACAGGTATCACGCAACAACCCCACCAATCCCACCACCCAACCCATTAAACACATCCCACCCCTCACCAAGCCCCTCACACACAACCGCCTCGCCGTCCCCTAACCACATCTTCACCCTCTCTCGGTCCCCGCTCTCCACATCACCTTGTGCATTGTCTAGTACAGTGACATCGCCCTTGCCAGAAAGAGCCAACACCGCCCATCCGACAATGATCAACCCAGGCGGTCGACCACCTCCGCATCGCGCCAAAGCACGTTCGATCCCGTCGAGTGTGCTGGCGATGAGCCGTTGATCCGGAGATGAAGCGCGTTCGATGATTGCGATGGGTGTGTGTGGGGGGTATGGATGGCCGGAGAGTGTGAGAGGGGACGAGATGGGTGTGTGTGGGGAGGATGATGGGGAGAGTGTGGATGGGGATGGGGATGTAGCGGTGGTACTAAGAGTTGGGGGTTTGGTTGCGGAGAGGGTTGATGCGGGAAGAGTTGGAGCGGGAGTTGTTGGGGTGGGTAACGCGGGGAGAGGTACCATCGCGCTCTTCTCTCCCTCTCCCTCATCACTCCTCCCACGAACCAACGCCCGTACAACTTCACCCAACCTCGCAACACCCATTAAAATAACCACACTCCTCCCCCTCTCGTACCCAACCAATACACCTCCCTTGCCTCCTCTCCCCACAGCCGTGCACACAACGACCGAATCCGCAACACCGCGTTGCGTGACGGGTATACCGGCGAGAAGTGGGGCAGCGAGTGAGGATGATATACCCGGGACGACGACGGGTTCGAACCCTGCAGAGCGGAAGGCGAGGACTTCTTCCCCGCCACGGCCGTAGAGAAATGGGTCGCCTTGTTTGAGCTAGGAACGAGATTAGTTTTTGTAATTTTGTGGTGTGGGGGGACGTACGCGGACGACGCATTTCCCAGCCTTGGCGCCCTCGATTGCCAGCGTGATAAACTCGTCTTGTGCATGTTCTGCGTTTCCTGGGTATTTTCTAGCTACTTTGACCTATCCACGCAATGTCTCAAAAATCCAGTTTATTCGAATACGGCAGACGCACCTCGGTGCCCTTGGGTATAACCGCCATGATTTCTGCCGGAACTAGTTTGTCTGCCAGAATAACCGATGCGAGTCGAGTGATGGCGTGATGCGCGGCGCGAGTGAGGAGAGCTGGGTGTCCGGGTCCTGAACCGACGAGGATAATTTGGCCAGAGGGTTTCGCCGGAGGAACTAGCGCGAGGTTATGATGCGACGGTACAGATTCAACTGGTTCGGCCGGCGCCCTCGAACGTGATCTCGAGCACTTGCCACCACCTCCAGCTGGCTTGGGCGGAGGCGCGCGCGACGCCAAAACGGCCTTCATCTCGACCTCGTCCATGGCCGCAAGCTGTTCCAACGGACTATACTCGCTCAACTGCGCAACCCATCGCATTCGCCGAGCCGTCCGCTCCGCAGGTGTTTCGTCAATATCGACCGTGCGTTGCTGGACCGGCCGATTGAGCGGGCCCGGATCATCCTCTTCGCCCTCGGCCTCGACACGCGGTCGGATGTCGACGCCGCTATCCCGCATCGCGATGGAGCTCTCGAGCGCCGCAGGGTCTTCGTCCTCGGATCGAGCGAGCTGGCGCAGTCGGCCGACGTTGTCGACTGCATCGCCAATGTTGCGTGGTAATCGGGCGACAAGTTCACGTTTGAGGCGCGAGGCGAGGCGGCAGCCGTGTCCGTTGGCGGTGACTGCGAGTTGGAGACTAGACCCCCGGATGTCGACCGTGTGCAAACTGGGGTCGCACACGGTATCGCTCCGCGCAAAACGGTGTGTGGCCGGAAACGTAAAGTCGCACAGGGCAGGCATGTCCGCGACCGTCACGGGCACACGACACTCTCGACACGCGCGCGCGATAGCCGCAGCCGACGTGGCCGAGCGCCGTTCGACCCCGGGCGAGCTGAGTGTATCAGTAATACAAACAAATTGGACGCCGGGGTTCGCGTCGAGCAGCGCACGAAAGCGGGCTTGTTGGACCTCGGGCTGGAGCTGCTCGTCGTCCTGGATCACGTCGTCTGCGTCGAGCCACTCGGCGTCGCCGTGGTACACCCTCCACTGCACCTCCTCGCACGCCTTGCGGATCCCTCCGCGCGCAGCGATAAGCACGCTCGCATCCGCATCCAACGCCGCGAATATCCGGTTCGCCGCTAGCTGACCCGACCCCACCACCAGCACCGGACGACGACCAAGTCGAAACGCGAGGAGCAGCGACGCGCCGCGGGTGGGTTCTGGGTAGCGCACCATGGGGGAAGTAAAACAGGCGAGCAAGAGGGCCTGACCTCATATAGCCCAATCGGCCAATCGACGGATCGCCATCGCTCACAACTCTCCGAATTGCAAATTCCCGCTTAGGTCCCCACGCATCCACGAGTGAACTTTTTTAGTCTAGGCTTCTAGAACGCGGATGGCGTTGTTGGACCGAGCATGGCCGACGCTGTTATCGCTAATTGAAATGACGGGTGCGCAAGCTTAGTTTCCTGGAATAGAGTCGTCCGACCCCGCACTTGACAGCTCTACGAAAGAGGGAGGCCGTGTAAATCCCCCTGGTGGCTCCCCGATTTCATAGAATCGGGGGAGTCGCTTGGTCCGGGACCCGGTGATGCCTATATTTGTCGGTTGTGTTGGTATTCCTTAGCGCTTGATTATGATAAATCAATTGCAAGTGGCTCAGAGGACAATGTCAACGGCTTCGATTGGGGTGTG
>WSTG01000024.1:0-50911 GCA_019616325.1 Ceratobasidium sp. 394 | reverse complement strand
CCGAGAACGTCCTGGGCCTCTGTGTGTCCTGCTACCTCACCGGCAGCACCCTCCTCCTCATCCCCACTCGCTTCTTCATGTTGTATTCCCAACTCTTGATTGTTTGAACCCGAGGCTTGTTGGTCACGCCTCTCGAGCCACAAGCGATTCGCCTCACGCTGTTTGTGAGTGGCGGCTAGACTGACCGATATCCAACTATAGCCATCACCGGTGCGGGCACACTCGGGGCAAGAACACTTTGCAACCGCCCCTTTTTTCGTCTAGAGCAGTTAATGAGATTGTGTTTAGGAAAATTCAGGACGAATTACTGTATTGAAGCAATTTACCATGTAGCGGACAGTCGGAACTAATAGTACTTTGTGTATGCACTCGGGTTATCGAGCGTAGTGGTATCAAGGCGGTCCAGTGGCTACACGGCGTCAAAGCACTACTATGATTCTACGGAAAGTACAGCCACAGGTATGAGTCAGCATTTCGAGCACATTCTGCGCGCAGGTGCAGAATATGCAACGAATGGGCGGAGATCGATCAATATTCACGATTCCGCTCAAATATCCGCGATCCCAAAATCCGCTCCGAAGTCCAGTGGAGGTGCTGCTCACTCCACCCTATCGTTGGCCCCTCAGCCCTTTCCTCCTCGTCCCACACGGCAATGCCCGCCAAACGTGCCTACATCCCCCTGGCGTCCGATCCCTTGGATTGTTTTAGAGCCCACGGGTCCTTACGGGCTTTTGGACATCGCGCTACAAGTACTGTTCCCCTTCCGACGAGGGTGGGGTTTATTTGTCCCTCCATGCATGTATACAAGTGGGAAGGGTGTGCGTAAAGCTCCCGATATCACGATAGCCAATTGCTCTCATTATCGTAAGCTCGACCCGATGTGACACATGGGCGATAGCTCGGGAGCTTTAATGAACTATTTGCTCTCGGTCGATCGCCCGAGCATGCAAATCATCCGTGCCAATTTATCGTTGGCTGGCTGATCAATCACGTTTGATATTCATCGGGTGCGCCTAGCTTACACTGGGCGCTGGCTATACCTCGGCCTCCGGAGAGTATTTTGGTGGCCCTGCTTGCGGATAATGGCCCCTCGGTGATCAAGGTAAGACCAAACGAGGCGCACCAGACAAGTGTGGTAAATCAAGGGGATTCAGTGAGCCCGTTTCATCTATATTAGTTTAGGGGACAGAGGTGAATGAGGTTGAGGGCGTTCGGCCGACGTAGGGGACAGGGAACAAACTGGACAGGCAGAGATCTAAAACAAGGGTTGTATGCGCGAGTATTTAGTAGCCTCCATATCCTGGGAGCGCATTTTGACATGGGCGACATGTGGTGGATGCATCGGGATGTTTTGCGGCTGGTAAGCGAGTGTCGAACATGTTGTCAGGTGGGTTTTGCAAAAGGTACAAGGAAGTGGATCAGAGGTTTACGCTCGTGATGAGGAAGAACCATACAACATATTTTACTAATGTAAAGACCTCTACCGCTGGATTTGCGCATTCAAACCTGCATGGCTAAACGAGTATCGACTTAAACGCGTGAATTCCGTGGGGTAGTCTGCATTGTTCGGATTTAGCCGGTTGGATGGTCTAGTGTTGGCGGCGAGCGTGGGCGAGGGCCCTCGCCCTCGGAACTCGGAATCTGCAAAAAACACTCGCTGTCAAAACTTCCGAGGCTTATATCAGCCTCGAGGGTTCAAATGAACAAAATGTCAACAAAACCAAAGCTGTAAGATGTATACGAAGCAGAAAACATAGGTAGAGTGGTTAAGGCTGATTAATCCGAGTGAGAACGACCTCGGGAATTACCTAACCGCCCTCGCGGTCAGGTCGCGGGGGTCTAGAAGCACCCTCGCGAGCAGTCAATTCGAGCGAGTTCCGAGGCCCTCGCCCTCGCCGCCAACACTAGGATGGTCACACATTTCACTCCGTGTCACAGTGATTTTTTTTGCAGCTCGAATTACACCAACGTAGATGTCCATTTCACCAATACCCAAACCTTTATGCAAAGCAAAAGCAATGTATTTCAAGCGATTGGATATTGGCGGGTTGTGATTTAACTAAAATCGGACACCGGCTGATCGGGTGGCGCGGACCGCACACCACAACTCGTTCTACGACGAAGAACTCGTTCAATTCGCCTATTGACCGATATAGGCTCTCCCTACTCTAGCTCGTTATGGCTACGACAGATGTTGACATGGACGACAACGACGGCCCGGTGGTCATGGCGTACGGCCCGGAGACTGATCAGAATGTGACAAGGCTTGCGAACACACCTCTGTCCCCCCACCATGCTGCTCCTGTAATTTCTGATGCTCAGTCGGGTACTCTCGGCCAAGGAATGGCTATTGGAAGCGAGGTTCGGGAGCAATTGGCTCAGTATGGTAGTGGATTCGAACGAACGAACGAAAACCTGGATCGGCGGGGATCTGTGCCAGCAAACGCAACCAATGTGGCTGGTGTCGGTGCTGGGACTGTTCTCTTGGATGCTGTGGCTGGCCAAGCGACCCAAGAACTTTCTGATGTTGTCGCGTACTCGAACGAAGCAAACTTGACTCATGGGCTGGACAACTTTCTCGGCGACATCCCTGGTAACCCACCTCTTGGCTTTGATAGTTACCTTGTCCCACTGTTCAACGCGATCCCGCCTTCCGAGTCATTTGCAAGGCCCGCTGTGCCTCTTCTTAATAATGCTCCGTTTCCGACCACCAGTCGTACGCAATGGATGCCGGATTTTACCTTCGGTCCGTCTTCCGAACATATCGATATCCAGGCTTTTTTGAAAAATGTCGAAGAGACCTTTGGATCAGCATCGTCAGGGGAAATTAATGAACATGCGGGTGAATTGCGCCCCGAGGGTGTGGCCGGGTGGGCGGAACTCCAGGAGCTGGACACGGGTGGGAAGCGGGCGTTGGTCGATGAGTGTAGGTTCGTTCGGGGCCTATTGCGTTCCATTTCCCTTGTCTGTGGCCATCGCCGACATGGAAAACTGACGCTAGATTTTTCCTTCTTCCCTCGCTAAAAAAATATCAACATTCTCGACGGTCCACACGCAGCGTCTCGGACCTACTTGGGCCTCTGACAGACATAACCTCCGATCCAGCGCACCTCGCCTTTGTGCGTGATTTGCATAACCGAGCGACGCTATCCATGCTTGGTCACACCACAGAGAGTATCAAGCTTCCACCAGAAATGCGGGATAGGAAGAAGCGAAGAGGCGGAAAGGTCGGTGTGGGACAGTGGGGCGAAGAGAACGCATCCTCGGTAGCGGGGGAGATGCATCAGCAGAGCACAAGTAGGAACACCAGAAGCGAGCAAGCCACCGCAGGCTCGAGCGGGAATCTTTCTCGGACTCGAGCGTCCGACCATACTCCAAGCGGCGAGGAGACTGTAATGGCCGAACCAGATCCTGTGACTGAACATAGCGGTGCCGTGGCTGCACCCACGCAGCCTCCTGACGCTGCATCTCGAGGGAGCGGTAAAAATCGGAAAAGCAAAACCCGAGTCGAGTCCGAAGAGAGGGCCGCAGGTAGGTGACTTGATCTTTTCGGTGTGTTCAGCCAATTTGACTTCGGCAGATCCTCTGCTTCTTGAGCTCGAGGGCATGCTCAAAACAATCTCGTTGCGATCCTGGCCGTAGGTGATTGTGGTGTCTTGTCATCATCGTCGAGTTGACTCCCTGTTGTGGCTGCAGGTTACCTGAGACTGCGAAACATTTTATCCGTAAACCTAGGTATAGCGACGTGAATGTCCTAACTGAAGTGGTATATACGTTCTTCCTAGTTCTCGATGATGCGTTGGGACTAGCAATCAATCACACAGAGACCATCTTCCATTCCATTTCTCCTTCCCGAGCAAGTCTCCGACAACACTCCTGAGCCCCCACCGAGCCCCAGCGCCACAGGCATATGGGAACAGGCGCCTGGATCGCTAACGCAACGTCCCCACGCAGTGGTCGAGCTATCCATTTTGACTCCGGCTCCACACCCCCCGCATACACCTCGCCACAGCTTGTCGCTAGCCTTACTCGAGAGCCAAACGCTGGAAGACATTAGCGAGGCCCTCGTTTGCGCCAACCGGTGGATTCCTCGGAGTATGGGTGTCGGAGACGGAGTGGCTTCCGGAGCTTGCGTGGTTATCGAAGGCAAGGTGTATGGTGATGGTGAGGGGGATGCTGATGGGAAGGACTATGCTGAGTACGGCACCTTTCTTCAACTGCTGTCCGATTCTCACACCCTCCATTAGGAAACTTATCGAGTATTTGTCGACTCTAAAGGCCCAGAACCAGAACGGCTCGGCTGGCCTTAGTAAACGAGACAAAGACGCAATCATGGTTCTCGACGAACAGCTGATGATAGGACTGCCGATGCTGAACACCCGACTCGATTCAGTCCCGTGGAAACTCCATAAACCGTATTGGTTCATGCACGACGGAGGATGCGTCCACTGGATCGTTGTCTCCTCTATCAGGTATGGAGTGAAACTCCCAAGTTGCACCAAACTAGTGTCTGACACATCCTCCGGAATATCTAGTTTACTCAACCAGTGCGACCCACCACTTCCGACTCCCGAGAAGCCTTCAAACTGGCCCTATGTGACCTCTCTCTCACCGGTTCCTCACCGCGCGCTATGCCGCGTATGTTCTCGTGTGCCTGCCGTTCTGGCAGTTTCAGGTGACACCCGCCTGGGCGAGAGTCCGAGTTTGGTTTGCGAGGGTTGTTGGGCGCTGTTAGGCCCCCCTCGAGCCGGGCGAGATTACTCGGAGCAGGGCGAGGGCTTAAACGTGCTGCCGCTAGTGAGCCCCGATGGATTATGAATGTATTATGAGTCGGAAACAGAATTTGGGTAGCGCATTTATTTATATTATTGGATCTGCACGGAAGCACTAGCGAAAGTCAATCGTTCCGATGACACTGATGAAGTTTCTCCGGTCGAGAGTCCAAATGGGGATATGCCACCACGTAGACTAGACCCAAGAGGAAGGTGTACCCGACACACTCTTTCAACGTAACCGACCACCAGCTCCTGAGCAAAACTTATAACAGTTAATAAGAGACGGGATGGATCCACCGTAAGTTTCAGACTATTGACCTGCCCGCTCTCGCCATGTCACCGAGTTCCACCCCTCCCCCTCGTCTCCCTAGGATCGAGCCCTTGGGATATAGCCCAGACGCCGTAAGCCGCGTTGACTCGCAAGGTGTTCTGCTAAACGACTGACTCTTTATAACCTACTAGAGCTCGTCGAGCAGCCCGAGCCATCTGACAGCCGCTACTTGGCTCGCGCCCAATTGGTCACCAGCACCTCTAGATAACTCTCACCAGCCCGAACATGTCGTCACCCTCTACATGGACGACCTTCGGGAAGAGGCGGTCAGCTCCGAGCCGTCGTTGGCCGAAATACCAATGCCTATACGCTTTGACGTCAGCACCAACGCGTGGTGCATTTCAGGCGACGATGTAGCACTCCGGCTCCAGCAGACTCCCAGCCGGATCGACGGCCACGCCAAGTTGTGCACTATGCGTGGCCGGTACAAGCAATGTTTTGCACGTATCACGGACAGCAGCGTCGAACGGAGCCCGATACCTGTTGGACTGAAACTCGCGCAGGATAAAAGTTTGCAGATCACCATCGAACCGGTGAGTTAAACTCAATAGCCAAGACAAATTATATCTCTTACCTTTATCCCTCTCATATAGAACCCTGCCGCCGCGTCGCTACCTTCAGCAGACCAGTTGCTAGAGCTCGGAAAGCGGAGCCCGGACACTCGGCCGGGGGAACAGCCCCTTCCTGCCGCGAAAAGGCAGATCAGCAGTTCACCTTCATCTCACCCTTCCATCACGCAATCCACGACTCCGCCTCCTACCCCTGGTCCTTCCAAATCCACTGAGATCCAAGGATGGCGAGCAGTAGACTTTTCGGGAACTGCCGGGTCAGCTTCTAGCCGCGGCGCCTCTCAAGCCTGGTCCGAGACCACCTCTGGGAGCACTGTCAAGCCCAAGTCGACAAAACCCAAGGATCCCAAACCCGAGGTGAACGCTGTTATCATCAACTGGTTACGGAACCGGTTCAGCACCGAGGACCCGTACAACTATCACGCATTTACGCATAGCAAGGGCAAGTCGCTGCCTATTCAGGACTTGCTACGGGGGTATCGATACGCGGCTAGGCTAATAGCTCAGTATAACGACACTCGGACACCCAGCGATCTAGAAGGTGCACCAGACCGGAAGATCTCCAAGGTGAGCCAAGTGTGTTGTTTGAAGGGCGGCGTTGACCGTTGCATATCTAGGCAAACATTTTTGCCGCACTCGGCCGGCAGACTAGCTGGGGGTCGGACACCGAGACCACCCTAGCGCTAGTCGATCTGTATGGGCCCGGAGGGCCAAGAGAAGATGAGAGGATAGTCGCGACCATGGCTGGCAAGTACAATGGGGCCAAGGAGGGTTCAGTGGGTTTCCTTCACAGCCTGAAGGAGGTTGATCGGGAGTATACTGGCAAGCTCGGTGGTCCAGGCGAACGCTTGCGGCAACCATCTGATATTTCAAAGCCAAATTAACCTTTCCATGCCAGGCCCCTCACTTGTTGTATCCATATTTATTTAGCGCTGTCGTATGTACTTTTGTGTTATTTATGCTACGTACTGGTACAAGTTTCACAGCTGCGCTTAATCCTGTATGCGTGCTCCCATGAGCCGTGAATCCGCTTGAGCATCAGTGCCTGCAAACTCGATCTTCATCCCCGTTCCGGCGGGCACACATGCTTCGCCCAAAGCTTTAGCCAACGCGACTTTGGCGTTAAAGCCTGTGCAGTGCATGGGCAACACATAGGCTGGGACAGGGACTAGTCTCTCTACTATAAAATCTACCGTCGGGTCGATACGATCTTGCAGTTCAGGCCCAGCAAGGTGAAGACCGCCAATGACAGCGTATATAGGGCGACTAGGGAAGGTAGTCGTGACCGAGTTTATAACGTTGCATATACCCGCGTGTGAACACCTGTCAACGGAAATCGTCAGTCCGAAGATTAAACTTTTAAACGTTGTGCTTACGCGCTTAGGATCACCAATCCCTTGCCGAGTACATCGATTGCAGCATATCGTTCGTCCATGATATCCTGCAAACCAGGCGTCACCTCACTATATTACGGCCAATCCGCCCGCTGCTCACCGGTTCGGGTACCCAATCACCTGTCACTTCCTCAGACGTAGCCGAGTAAAACTCTCGCCATCGGACCCCGCCAAGCAGCCCAGTCTCAAACCCAATTACCCTTGGTATTTCTCCGCTAACCCAGACTGTATTGTTTGCGACCGGGTGTCCCTCGGAGTGTGTCTCTACGACTCCTCCGGCGGCCAGGATGTCTGCATGCGTAGGATCCTCGGGTAACCGACACAAAACTTTGCCCGTGGGAGGGGGTGCGATACCGCGTGCGATCGGGCGATCAGGGTGCAGGTCGACGACGGTAGGTGCTGGTTTGGTTGCGCCATTGGAGCTATCCTCCGCCCGGGCTTGGTTCTTTGCACGGGCAACGGCGATCTGCTCAAGAGTCGCAATGATACCACCAGAATGGTCGCGATGCCAATGAGAGAGTACGATACGCTCGATGGACTCGACAGGCGTCTGCAGCGCACTCAGGTTCCGGGTGATACTTTTGGCTTCGGGGCCGGTGTCAAACAGAACGCGGTGTGTTTCTCCGCGCGCTTCCGTCGTCTTGATCGCGATGAGATGAAACAACAGAAGCTTGTATTTATAGACTCACAATCAATATCGAGAGCCCATGTGCACCTGGAGGGATATGTTATAATTGAGGTGACTGAATATGATTTGTTTGCTTACCGCAGCAATAATTATCAAGATCGACAAGTGGAACACCTGTTCTTTGGTCAAACGGAGGGTTGCGTTCGGTGAGATCGCCTTTGATTTCGTGCGTAAAGCCGGGTGGAAGTTTCGTCATCCTGTATACGGCAGAGCCGGTTGGCTGTACCAGAGAGCTCGCCGACAGATGCTGCTCACTTACCATTCTATGGAATTGTCGACTATCACATCCAGCACTAGTTTGTCTACTCTTATGATAGAGGGCATTCTTGTCGTTGGCCGGATTCCACCACCCGATCACTTGATCGACTGGAAGCGCCCAGCGATTATGAACTCATTATGGCCACGTTGGGAGCACGAGTCCAAAAGGTAAAAATTATTGAGCATTGTCCGTGTGAATACAGGGGTATAACCGGATGCAGAGGAACGCACATATTAACCTAAGTAGTGTATTATAAGCCAAAAACAGAAGAAAGTGAACACTGCTCCGACTACGAATATTATCGTGTCTTGCGTTCTGCGTGGTTGTGTCGGCAGCTATTCTTTGGTTACACTGGATGGATAAACTCACGTTCGTTTCTCGATCCACCCAATGACGTCCCTGCTGAGACCTAGAGTGTTAGCGGCATCCAGCAATCTCCGCTGCGTCCCCTTAAGTATATTCCGCTGGTCCACCAGGTTATCCAATACTTCCCGCCCTTGGGCAATAAACGCGTCCAGCTGGTTCTCGGTCGACTCGATAAAAGAGTGTTCTCGCAGTGCGTGGTCCTCTCGTAGCCCGTACGTTGGCTGAGCGGATGCCGCAAACGGGTTTTCCGAGTTTTCACTACCATAAGGTTGTGTGGTAGGGAATCGTTGCCGGGCAGCAGATTGCGGTGCGTCGCCCAACAGGTCGTTTCTATTGGCCCTAGATTGCTAAACCCGGCATGAGTGAGATGAGCCCAACTATAAGTAGCGAGTTCGGCGCACCATGGTCGCGACGTGCTCTTTCACGCGGTCAAATTCAATTCGTAGTTCTGTTGCATCCGTTCGAAACTTGGAAACCCGCCTGGGATAAAATGAGTATATGGCGAGCTCATAGCAGGCCTAGGGAATGCATACATGAAAGCCTTCTCCTGCTTGGCTTTGACGATCTCTTTCTTGGCCATGGACTCATAATCGTCAATCGTTCTGTTGAATGCGGCCAAGGACGCGGATATCTGGGCTACTCCAAGTTAGCGAGCGCCCCGTATATTTTGGATGAGCCACGTACCTTGCAGGGAGCTAGAGCTATCCCCCGCCCTTAATTTCTCCAAGTCACCATTGATCGAAGCTGTTTGCCTCAATCCAAGCGTGTACAGAGAGTTCATTGTGGATATTCGTGAGCACCAGTGTAAGTAGAGGTGGTCGTATGGGCAGTAATCGTAAGCGTTTTACGGTCAAGCTGTACACAAAAGTTATTTTAGATTGATAAGCTACTGCGGGCCACGTCGCATAAAGTACAGAACCAATGTGGTCAAGGTCAAGAAAGGTACCACGACTCGGCGCTTAGCGAGTCTAGATTACATAACCAATGTCTATATCTCCCTGACACACCCACCATCACCCACCTTCATGGACTACAATTTCCCACCTAGACCAGCACCCAAGCACCTTGAACTTCAAAGGTCAAAGACAGAGGGTCAAGCGCCCGAGCCTGCCCCTCCTATAATCCATGCTGGGCCTTACATGGATATAGCCGGCATCCGCAAAGCTCAAAAGTCCCCTGCTACCCTGCAATCCCCTGAGGCCCAGGACGGACGGACAGGACCACCTTCTCCTGAGAGAAAGGATGCACAAGAGGAGGCTGCTCTTCCTGAGAAGAAGGGCGTTCAGTTGCCGTGGGATAAGAAGCATGGTCGTTCGCAAAGTGGGATAGCGAGCGGGCTCGCTACAACGCTTCAATTTGGCGCTGCTGCCGCCCCTGCAGAGGCCGCTGCTCATTTCCAGCCTTCGGAGGAGAGCGTTCCTCGAAAGTCGAGCGAGAAATGACCGTTAGAAGGTATGTAGCTCGGGTTTCGCGGGGAGCCACCAATTTCATCCCATATAGGTTTTGTCTCGACATGGTTCATTATCCTGCTTTACAATCTGCTTTCTGGTGCATCGACACGCAACCTGCGTATATCACTGTCCAGCTATCCTACCGCCAGTTATGTAATTTGCCTACTTCTGCTTGAGCTTGGCAATATCGCCTTGAATCTCGCTCCACACGGGACGAGGAAGCTCGAAGGCTTCCCCAATCCGCGCGAACGTTAAGCCACCCATACGAGATATCGCGCGGTACTGACAAGCTCAAGTTAGACGAGGTGAGTGATTCTAAGAGCGAACATACCTTGACCGGATCCATCATCCCAATACCTTTCCCATCATCTACCCATACATCTTTCCGTACGTGGATAGCCTTGACGAGGCCAAGCACAAGAGTGCCGGTAACAATGTCAGGTTTGCTAGGAGGAGAAATGTCCTGGAGAGAATACAGCTCGCACTCCATTGAGAATGCACTCTCGCCAACCCTAGGGGGCTTAACGAATGTCTACGACACCTGCAATCAAGGTCCGTGGGTGAGACGGCTCGATTGTCAACTCACACTCTTAACCTGGGTTAAGCCAGATCCAGACCATTCTTCAGCCTCGACTGGTGCGTCAGTACTGGTCCAATTGGCACCCTCCACAAACGGCTCGCTAATGATGTTCACAGTAAACTCCTTTGACTTGCGAATGTTCACCGACGTGTCCTTTTGGCGATTTGGAGCGTGTGTAAATGATACCGAGACGATCGGCGGATTATGGCAAACCATCGAAAAGTAACTGAGATAGGCGGGCGTCGGGGTGTGTCCGAGCTATTGTCTCCGAGCCCACGTACCTGAAGGGAGCCAGGTTCGGCGTGCCATCTGCTGCTAAGGACGAGACGAACGCCACAGGCCTAGGCACAATCCCAGAGATCATCAAACGATAGAGGTCCCTACAAAGGGAGAGACAGAGACTCAGTCACGCCGGAAAAACCAGAAGCATATACCCACCTTGGGTCCTCTTTCTCTGGCTCAAACGTCTTGTACCCTGCCTCCGCGCCTTTGGCCCATTCGGCGGCGATCGTACTAGTCCCGTTTTCATTGAATTTTTGTCCGAGCTTCCAGTCCTTGTTTGGGGGGTGGGTGTACTTGAACGAGGGCTCGGGGTTGAAATCCGGTCGGGGAGCGTCGCGGGACGTAGCCATCTTGTGTTTAAGGCGAGGTGCAAAGTAGAGGGGTGCGGTAGAGCGGAGTGCGCGGAGTGCGCGGAGCGGGTGGGATAGGTTCGACCGATAGAGCATGCGCATTTTTCGGAGGGTTTTATACTCGCGCTTGCTGGCCGGATCCTGAGCTTCAATAAGACTAGGCGGCTTCACGAAGGTCAGCTCCCACGCATAATAAGATAAGCAGCCGGCAGCTCAGTAATCATGCGAACGAGCTCTGCCGATCGTGAATATTTCAAAGTTGGAAGAATGCTAAATTGCTTACAATCGACATCGGAGGCATGCGGTCTTGTTGGCGCCATGTGTGCGTTTATTGACGACTATGTGACGGTGTTTTGCACATTACAAATGTTCTGATGACAAATCATGCTCCTCAGTTTGCCTAGCCTTTCTCCCTACCAACTTCTCCTGTTCTATACAATCACCTGCCTGCCATGCCTCGAGCTAAACATGAAGAACCTGAATATGACGAGCTCATGGAAGACGACGAGGAATATGAGTACGAAGATGATCCTGAAGATACTGGGTTTAGTCTCCCTGGCAAACTAGACCCTCCCTCTACCTCACCAATGTCCTGCCACGCGATTTACACTCAGATACAAGAAGGTACTATCTCCAGACCGACTCATGTGTGCGAGCGAATCTTATTTATGACTGGTGTTTGTGGGTAAAATAGGGATCATATCTTGTAAGTGTTGTTTTGCCACATGGTCTACTTGACTTGACACATGTCTTAGTGGAGGCCGAGTACCAGCGAGACGTCGTCTGGAACAATAACAAGCAGAGCGGGCTGATCGATAGCGTGTATCGCGATTATTGTAAGTGACAACTGTTGTCTCATTCCACAAAGGGAACCTAATGGCTATTTGTAGTTATCCCTCCAATTCTCTTTGCTGTCCATGAAATTGAAGGCGAGAGGGTCAAGGTATGTGCAATCACGCTCGAATAATCGTATCCGACGTGTTCCAACGCGTAACAGGTTTGCATCGACGGCAAGCAGCGGTTAACTAGCATCCAGCGCTTCATGGATGGGTAAGCGACAGACACGAAATTCTCTGGGCGAACTACGCTTACGGTGCCCGTTGGGTATGTCTAGGTATATTCCTGGTTAGTCGCTTCGTATTTCGGCTAGCTTCTTACACTAACATTTTGTTCAGTCAAGATCAAGTAGGTAGCCACCAGACGTGGCGTCGTTTGTGTATTGACTATTTTTAGTGGAAAGAGCTGGTTCTATCAACGGAATGGTGCTAGGGCTGGTGGGAAACTCATTCCCGAGGGATTCAAAAAACAATTTGCCGCGAAACAGTTGCTTTGCGGTGAGTGTCACTTGAATGGTCGTATTTTCGACCCCCAAAGCTCATGTCCTTTGCTAGTTGAATTCGAAAACTTGACAGAGGCGACGGTGAAACAGCATCCTCGTTCACTCCGATGATGTTTCTAACTGGGGTTTTCAGGAACGCGACATCTTCCAGCGAGTCCAACTGGGAATGGCTCTCAACGAAGCGGGTAAGCGTGGTTATACGACGTGGCTCGGGCTTTTATTTATGTTTGCTTTGCAGAGAAACAAAAGGCGATTTCTTCACCCACGGTCAACTGGATAAGAGGCTTGGTTTCGAAGTATTTCGAGGGTGTGTTCTGCGCGACCAGGTTACAAGACCATGTGCTAACCCAATATCCTGTTAGGCGACAACGGAATCCCTCAATTCTTATCTATGAACATGAAGCGTTCCAAAGATTTTCAATGCTTCTCTCGTAAGTCGATCGATTTCCTGCTTGTCCTCAAACCTCAGGTTGTGTCGCCCTCAGAGTTCGTTTGCATGGCAACCGTTTTGCCAAAGTTCGACATGCCAGCTGCGGCCAAGCTGTCGAAATTTCTCCAGGAGCAAGATGAAAGGAGCAAACCTTTCAAGGACGCTGTCGAGAACGCAACGCATACCTTGTCCGACCTTGCGGTGCGTCGTTGAACGAATGATATTTCAGTTTTGTCTTGATAGAAAGTGCTACAGCAAAAGAAGGACCTTGCTAAGATTGTGGGAGAAACCCCAATTGCTCCAGTAAGCCTATTTCTCTTTACTTGAGTTTGATTATGCTAATCGCGACTCGGCAGGTTGAGCTTGTGCACATATGTAAGCGTCGTGTAGCCCTACGACTGGGACACGTTGACATCTCATTCTTATTTTTAGGTCTGCTTTGCTTAATGTTGCCGGGAAGATCTTTAAAAGTCATAGCAACCAAAATTAGTGAGATGAGACAATATGTCCGCGAAAAACATATCGACGTGCGAGCCAACGGTGTATGTATATTCTTAGAGTTTAGTTGCTTGTTGCAGATGGGCTTATCGTGTTTTTTACCCCAGCGCGTGGCTAGAACATTTGCTGAGTTCCTGGCGGGGTTCCAAGCCCCAGGTCTTCCCGGTCCCGAAGCAGACTGGCAACTAGGGGGTAAAGTTGTCCAGAATGGCAAGCCTGGCAGAAAGAGAAAGGCAGTTGATGAAGAAGAGATGGACATTGATGAGGATGAACTTATCCCCAAGGTTAGCAAGAGAGGTAGGCCCAAGGGGAAGGGTAAGGCCAACTAGGTTTCTATTACGTTTTCCACTTACTGTTCACTGTATTACGCTGTCCATATTACTTATGTGTTATCAGACCTAGCCTAATGGTGGGTGGGCATAATTAATATTCATGCTGTGAGGAAGATCCCCCAGAGATCCGTTGTTTGGCCGCGTTTGGTGAATGAGGTCATTAGGATTAGGCACGTGATATGATCGGTAATCCAATTGTTTTTCCAAGCTTGCTCAGCACACTCTTTGTCGATCGCACGCTAGTTTTTGTCTCCGTCTCTTTCATCTCCGCAATGTTTGCTGCTCGAGTCGCGTTTCGCTCTTCGGCTCTTCGTAGAACGATTCACACTGCACGAACGTCTAATGCTACTCGGTCGTCTTGGGTTTCGAGCGGTGCAGTGCTGGTTGCCGGTGGAGTTACGTATGCGGCGTATTATTCCTGGAATATCGATGCGAGGAGAAGAAGGATAGCACTCGATGAGAGGGGTGAGATATTTGTTTTTGCGATTATTAAACTGGTTACTTGACTCTTACGACTCTAGATTCCCAAAAACCTCCAACGAAGAGTGCGCCGGAACCTCAAAGAAAATCAACGGACAATACATCTGTCGACGCACCAGCCCCTGCTAAGCCTTCACATGGTGAACCTGGCGTTCTGAAGCCCTCCGGCGAAGCACCCGCACCTACTCCTGCTGTCGGCTCCAACCCACCTACCGATGAGGAAGAGCAGTCGGAAGAAGATAAAGATCGCGCTGCGAGTCAAGGCGCGTACAACCCCGAAACGGGCGAGATTAATTGGGATTGCCCGTGCCTGGGTGGGATGGCGCATGGTCCGTGTGGACCCCAGTTCCGAGAGGCATTTTCGTGCTTTGTGTACTCGAACGAGGAGCCCAAGGGTGTGGATTGCGTGGAGAAGTTCAAGGCGATGCAGGATTGTTTTAGGGAGCATCCGGATGTGTATGGGGAAGGTGAGTGCGCAATTCTTCGGAGACTGGCGTGCGCATTTACCCGACTGCGACTAGAAATCGACGACGACGATGAAGGAGAGGAAGCAGAAGCAGAAGAATCGAAACTGGGCGCACAACCATCACGGTTCAATGATGAATCGATACCCACAGCGGAATCCAAGTCTGCAGGAAACAACAGGCCTGATGCATCCACTGGCGTTCCCCCATCGCCTCCCAGCCCATCCTCCTCTGGGACGGATACACCGATCGCTAACATCTCTCCTGATACGGCACCGAAGAAAGATGGGAGCTAGCCATCCCCCGCTATTATCTGGAACCTTACCACTAAGTTGACCTTGCTTGGCATTTAGATAATGCTTTAAGTCGAGACGAAGCAGTCTATACCTACCCCCACTCCTAAAAGTACACGCACAATTATATTATAGTATTATTCAAGTCACATATACTTTTGGCAGCGGACTCATACTTGGGGCGTCTCGATCACGGTTTGCATTTGGCCGGTGCCACGCCGATCAATTACACCCGAATCCCGGTTATGCCACCGGATAACACCGGGAGTTACGGGCTTCCCCGGATGCAAACGACAACTTGTCTCCTCTGCGGCAACTACACATTTCAGCCTTGCACCAGATACTGTAAACGTTTCTTGGCCTCGCGGTATCTTCGTAGATCCTCCACGCTGTTTATCACGGCTCGCACGATTTGAGGTCGCTCTTTGGCCATCGCGAAGCACGTGTGTGAGCTTGGCAAACAAAATTGCCCAATGAGCCAGCCCTTTCCTCTTGCTTGGTTGGTAGCGCTCGGCGAACGTGCCAGGGGTTGGCGCGTTGTGCTGCTGTAGGAGTTAATCGGACCTGCTCTCGTTGGTCCCACATGTTTGCTGGCTGTAACATTCTCCGCCCGGCGCGCTATCCTTTTCAGTCTGGCTATCGAAATATGGGAGTATCAAAAGCAGAGCAATTTTGAGTCTCAGTGCTATCTCCCCCCGCTCCCCCTCTTACTTTCGGCTGCGATGGGCGATCGCTTTGGTGCCACGGCGCCCAATAACTCGTCTCCGTAAGCTCTATTAATCACTAACCGCTACGCCTTCTAAGGGTCGCTTTTGAAGGTATAGAGCGTACAAGGAGACGAAGAGCGAGTACCTTGCCTCCCACAGCACATTGTGGATGATTATTATTGGCTTGGCTCTCGTATACTCGTCATTTGGTTCCCTTAAAGCACCTCTGCGGTTCATCTGGCACTGTTTTCTGCGCCCGTTGGGCGGTGCGAAAACGCAACAAGATCGGCTAGATCAGGTGCGTGGGTACGTTTTATACTTGGTTCAATGCGCTAAGTAGGGTTGCCTCCTAGTTTTACGAAGGGCAGGCAGAGATCTATGACTCTACACGACGAAAGCTGCTTCGTGGTCGAAAGACTATGCTCACTCTAGCTGCGGCTCACTTGCGCGAAAGAAAAACTGCACGAAAGCCCCTTATCTGGGTTGATATTGGTGGGGGAACGGGCAAGTTCAATTTCTTCCGCTCATAAATCCAAGGTTTAATGGTGGATGAATTCCTAGGTTGGAATATTGAAGCCATGAACGAATTCATGCCGATCAAGTCTTTTGATGCGGTTTACCTCGTTGATCTCTGCGAACCCCTGCTTCAAATCGCTCGACAACGGTTCGCGGCTAAAGGCTGGACAAACGTTCACGTTATTCACTCAGACGCGTGTACATTTACGCTTCCCGACTGGCCAACCAACGCCGTTCCAGCCGGATGTGTGTCGCTCGTAACGCTGTCGTACTCTTTATCCATGATTCCATCCTACCATCAACTATTAGATCGAGTTGAGCGGATGCTAGACCCTACTAATGGGCTCGTCGGCGTAGCAGATTTCTACGCTGCAAGGAAGGCTGGGGGGTTGCACGAGGAATCGATTGGAGGAGCAAGCAGAGCATGTAACTGGTTGGGCCATTGGTTTTGGTGAGATCCGCGCCTACCTCTGTGGAGTTAGACTACATTTTGATGTGCTCCGCAGGCAGATGTGGTTTGATTTGGACCATGTCAGTTTGTCTCCAGGCCGTCGGGACTACCTACAGTATAAGTTTGGGACTATCAAGGTGCTCAACGGGCGAAACAACCTCTCTATCCCGTGGTTTGTGCAAATGTGAGCCGGTGTCTGACAAACGAATTTTCAAAATCATAACTCTTCTCATTTAGTCCCTACTACGTCTTCATCGGATGTTCCCGCTCTGTCAACGTTTCAACCGCGCTCGAGGCATTTGAGGTCGACTCTGGGAACTCCGTGGGGAATTACTCGCCCAAATCGGTCGCCAGTACGAGCAACCTATTGAGGGTTTCCTCTTACAGCCTCGAGGGCAGAAATCCAGACGCTGATATGGCGATCGAACTTGTTCCTCCTTCTAGTTCTTTCCATTACCACCCTCAAACGGTAAGTTTCCTCCGCCTCACGAATTGATAGTCTAACTTACACACTCCTAGCCCTGGCGTCTCCCATACTATACTCACGCAGTTCACAAGGAGTTCCGGACATTCATTTACGCATTCACCTGGGAGGACCCTATGGAGGATATGAAGCATCTGAACCTCGACTCGGATAGCTCAATCCTCGTTATCTCCTCCGCGGGAGATAATGCATTGCACTACGCAATCGGCGCAGGCCCAAGGCGTATCCACTGTGTTGATATGAACCCTTGGTAAGTCTTGATCCTCTGCCATCCGGCTGGTAATTGATGCAATGCATACGCGCAATAGTCAAGGCCATCTAGTTGAACTCAAGCTAGCCGCACTCCGTGCGCTATCGTACTCTACGTTCTTTTCGATGTTTGGGGATGGAAAGCTCGGCAATTTTAAGGATATCCTTGACTTGGAACTTTCCCCTTGGTTGTCGAGCGCCGCGTACCAGTTCTGGAAAGCGAATGAGAATGCGTTTAGCGATTCCTTCTACATGAGAGGTTACAGCGGGTGGGCTCTGCGAATCACCAAGGTAGGTAACCTAATTCCCGCTATGGGTTCCGGTATTCATGCACATTGTAGTGGGCTTTATGGCTTGGAGGCGTTTTGAGCGATGCGAGACAGATGTGTAACGTAGACACAATTGAAGAGCAAGAACAGATATGGCGAGAGAAGGTAATAATTTCAGTTGTCTGGAACTCTGGAACGTTCAACTTATCGAATCCGTATAGCTCCGCCCTGTCCTCCTGAACAACTGGTTCGTTCGACTCGTGCTCAACAACCCCGCGTTCTTGTGGAACGCATTGGGCGTGCCCCTAGCCCAACGTCGCGCGTTCTTGGTATATCATCCTTTCGTACACGAACCCTGGAACATGGCTGATTCACATCTTGACAGAAAGAGGGAAGTTGCTTCGAATTTGCGCGAGATACCCTCGATCCATTGCCAAGCACTGCAATCCTCAAGAAAGGCGGATACCATTATCTTCTCGTACGACCTAGCCCCCTTTGCCCTTTCCCATTACTAATTCTACTGAGACGCGTAGTGTCTACTGGGAAAGTATACTCCCGAATCGTGCCCTGCCTATCTGACAAAAGAGGGATTCGAGAAGCTGAGGGAGAATAACTGGGCAAGACTGGACAGTTTCAGGCTACACACCGAATCTATCACGAAGTATGTCTCACTACCATCTCTCGTATTCTTCTTTTCCTGGGCTTAGCTCTGATCCTTCCCTCGACAGTGTTCTCCTTAATATGCAACCAGGCCAGCTTACACATGCCATCATCATGGATCACTTGGATTGGTTCGACCCCGGCTCGCCCGCCGTTACAGAAGAGGTTGCCCAGCTCGCGCGGGTTTTACTACCCGGTCGTGCGGTGTTTTGGCGTTCGGCTGCGAGGAAACCATGGTATTGTGAGGTATTTGAGCAGGTAGGGTTTGTCGTGAAGCCGGTAGATATTAGGACTGGACCAGAGAGGGCGATTGATCGGGTGAACATGTGAGCTACGCCCTTCTTCAGGGACCCAAACAAGTGCTGATATGTGCGGTGGTTTAGGTACGCATCGTTCTGGAAGGGTGTACGCAAGGCGGACTGAAACCGACTCGAGGAACTAAAGGCACATCCATAGTCAAGACCAAAGGCCCGCGATGCGCCATGTATATGACGCCATGTATACTCTATAGACACCAGTTATAAATGTATAGAATGTTGAAGAGTAGAAAACAGGAGGGGTAACTTAGCCCGAACTGAGCTGCGCAGAACCACGCTATCCACCTCTACCTATTGCCCAGCAAGTACAATTCCCCCAACCCCAGGCCATCGTGGCGGAGTATGGTGCCAGGAACAATCCAATTTACTACAATTTAACAAGTTGATTCGTAAAGCACAACAGCACACCCGCTACAAGAATCATTGGTCCGAGACGGTATCGTTCCAGACTCCTCGCGGCCGCAGCTTACTATCTCACCCATAGCCCTTCATCCTCCCCTGGCCGAAAATACTCTTGCCAGTGGTCCCCAATCCTTCTGCTGTCAAAATGAAGCCGCAAGGAACCATGTCTTGAAAGCACTGTGAAATTCTGGGGGCGCAGGAGAACATCCCATAAATCGAGAGGGACCCATACGAGTAGCTTGGAGCCGTCAACGACCACCCATCCGTCATGATTCATGACCCAAATCTTGTGAATACCATCAATTCTGCATCCTGGGTTGCATATATGGAGTTGATGCTGCTGGGCAGTAGGCACGGTATGCGAGGAGTCAATCATCTGGGCTTTATCATGTTTGAGTCTTGGGGGGATGCCTGCTGCTGCGTCCGATTGTGCGTCCCAGACGCGTAGGGTCCCGTCGTCAGATCCGGAGATGATGTATGCGCTGTCTGGTGAGCATGCAATTGATGCGACAATGCCGATATGACCCCCTAGTGGCTGTCCTATTGTCTGACCAGTGTGTGCGTCCCAGATGCGTACGGTACCGTCATAGGAGCCAGAAACAACGTATGCACCGTTTGGTGAGTACGCAACCGAAGAGACCCAGCTGGTATGACCCCGCAACGGCTGCCCTATGATCTGGCCGGTGCGTACGTCCCAGATGCGGATGGTGCAGTCATAAGAGCCGGAGATAATATTTGCGCCATCTGGTGAGTATGCAACCGAGGTAACGGCGTTGGTGTGGCCCTCTAGCGGCAGTCCCACGGTCTTGCCAGTGCGTGCATCCCAAATCTGTAAAGTGTCGCGAATAAAGCTAGAAACGATGTATGCGCTATCTGGTGAACACGCAACCGAGGTGACCCAGCCGGCACGACCCTGTAGTGGCTGTCCTATCTTCTGACCGGTGTGTGCGTCTCATATACGGATGGTCTCGTCTTCGGAACCAGAGACGATATATGCGCCATTCGTCGAATACGCAACCGACCTGACGATGTCAGTATGTCCCCGCAGTGGCTGCCCTATCGTCGAACCAGTGTGTGCATCCCAGATGCGTACCGTTTTGTCAGAGGCACCAGAGATTATATGTGCGCCGTCTGAAGAGTACGCGACCGCCAGGACAGGACCGGTATGACCCTTTAGTGGCTGTCCGATTGTCTGACCTTTGCGCACGTCCCAGATGCATATGGTGCCGTCGTGGGAGCCAGATGCAACGTGTGCACCGTCTGGCGAGTACGCAACCGACTTGACATCACGGGCATGACCTTGCGGTGACCGTCGTGTTTTCTGACTCATGCGTGCGTCCCAAATGCGTATGGTACCGTCATAAGAGCCAGAGGCAATATATGCGCCGTCTGGTGTGTACGCAATCGATTCGACAAGACTAGTGTGACCATCCAGTGGGTGTCCTATCATCTCACCAGTGCACGTGTCCCAGATGCGTATGGTTTCATCGTTAGAGCCAGAGACGATATATGCACTGTTTGGCGAGTATAAAACCGAGTTGATAGCTCTGGTATGGCCTTCCAGCCGCCCTATTGTCTGCCCAGTGCGTGCATCCCAGGTGCGCACGGTGTTGTCTTCGGAGCCAGAGACGATGTATGCACCGTTTGGCGAGTACGCAACCGAGGTAACAGAGCCGTCATGGCCTTGCAGCGGTGCTCCCATTTGCTGGCCAGTGTGGGCGTCCCATATGCGAACAGTCTTGTCTTCGGAGCCAGAGACGATGTATGCACCACTAGGCGAGTATGCAATCGAAGTAACATTGTCTGCATGACCCTCCAGAGGTTGCCCCAATACCTGACCAGTGCGCGTGTCCCAGATGCGTACGGTCCCATCGTAAGAGCCGGAAACGATATATTCCCCGTCTGGTGAATATGCAACCGAGGTGACCCGGTTGGTATGACCCCGCAGCGGTTGCCCTACAGCCTGGCCGGTGTGTGCGTCCCAGATGCGGATGGTGCAGTCATAAGAGCCAGAGATGATATATGCGCCGTCTGGTGAGTACGCAACCGAGGTAACAGCATCTGCATGACCCTCCAACGGCCGTCCGATTGACTGGCCGGTGCGTGTGTCGAAGATACGTATGGTGTTGTCAACAGAACCGGCAACCACTCGTGCGCCGTCTGGCGAATACGCTATGCTACGTATAAACTCCCCAGTGTTTATAATTGCCAATGCGATTGTCCTCCGAGCGCTCGTTGCGGTACTTGTTCCGCTTATAAGGTATGGTTGCTGTTGCGGATAATGCTCTTTGATTGGCCTATCGTTCGGCCAAAATGTCAACGCCGACACGTAAATATGAGGGGTACTGAGTGTAGCCGGACTTGAAGAAAACGAAGTGACGAACATCCACGCATCTCGGAGAAGTTGTTTGGTACTCTCCTCCATCCATTCGACGTTCTACACAGTTGTAAACAACGTGTAGCACATTCACCCCAGTTACATACCTGATTCGACCACTCTTGCATTTCATGCAGCATCCTGGTGCCATCGTGTATGTTCCTTTTCAGGTTCATTACCTCCATCCATAGAAGTAGGCGCTTGGACAGAAAATTAAATAACATATCGTCAAGGCTATTTGAGCCTTTTGCCAATGCCAAATGAGCACCCCAGTAACGGCAGGCATAAAATAGCACTTTCGAAATAGCTTTATCCACCCGGTCGTGCAGGTCAGGCACATCCTCATCGAACACGTACGACGATTCGAGATTGCAGATGTTGAACGATGGGCGCGGAACCCGGATTTGGTCAAAACAGAGCCATGTCAGACGCGCGTTGTGTTCCCCGACATCACAGTGGAACGCGTTGGAGCGACTTTTATCCAGTAAATAGTTGGGGAATGACTCGTGTAGTGTGGTAATGATATCAGTAGCATCCGAGACCTGTAGCACCGAACGCAAGAGACGTAGTGCGGGGCGAATCGATGTTTCCTCGTCGAGCTCCAGCAAGTCGGCTAGAATATCCACTGATGGAGGTTCTTGTGCGCACACAATCGTGTGAAGGATGAGCTTCATCTCGTCTCGTTCCGAAGACTTGGAGCTGTGAAATGCCGCTTGGAGTATTCGAGTATATAGCTCGTTTACCCTTCCGTAGATGTCGTCCGACGAGCTACCTGATGCATTGAGTACTTCCCTAAGTCGTGGGGTAGCCCTAGCAAAGTTATCATCTCCGATGTACCGGACTACCGTAGCAGCATAGATGAACAAAACGCCCGATCGTTTCACAAGTGTATCGAGGTCGCGTTTAGATAGACCCACGCGCGATCCGAGCTTAGCCGTTAGGTATGTCCTGATATCGTCCTGTACCGAGTGGGCAAGTTCGTGTAGACGCAGCTCGCCTGGAATACTTTCTCCCTCCTGGCCTCGCATGCGATCGAGTATTTTTGCTTCGGGCCGGCTTGTCACGAAGAACTTGATTGGCAGTTCCCACGCGTTCGAGAGTAAGACATCCTGGATCCTGTCTACGCCGTCTTGGTCATCGCACTCATCCAGTGCATCAATTACGACGACAAGATCATTCGGAAGCGCATCTTTGACTTGATTTAGGGGATTGAGAATTAGTTGCCTAAACTGGTCGAGCAGTGATTGATTGTGTGCGTCCGGATCCTCCTCTAGTACTCGGGAGACGGCAAAGCGGAATGGGCGAGAAAAGCGCGAGAGTTGATACGAGATTGTTGGTATGATCTGGTCTACGTCGCGGCACGCTGGCAGTTGTCGAGAGCAGAAGAAACTCGCCGCCAACTTCTGGGCGCTTTCCAGCCGCTCACATAAGCTGTACGCAATGGTGGTCTTGCCTGTACCGGCCATGCCGTTCAGCCAATAGATCTTCTGGCTTTTGTTGTCACATGCCCAATCGTGCAGCTGTCCCAAGACCTGGAGGCGCGTGTTAGGCGTGCATCCGCCTCGAAGGAGACTGGGGGATTTCGCAGAGCGATACTTTGCGTCCGGTGAATTGGGGAGGTTTTTTAAGCGATCCTCCTATTGTAGATCTCGGGCGCTCAGAAAGTTTCAGCCACAGCCAGTTAATCACTCACTGTGGCTTGCTCGTCAACGGTTTTCCAGATGTTGACATTTGCGTTAAGCTGCATGTGGGTAAATGCCGTGTAGACAACCAATGAGTGTGGTAACACTCACTGTAAGTCGTCCAAGTAGTCCATGAATGCGGCGATAGCACTCCAGTACCTCCTCCGCGTCTTCCCGTGCCTTCATGAATCTTTCTACTCCAGTTTGGTGGCGCTTCTGCCGAATCAACTCGAGCTCTCGCTCGATGCCTCTGTGTCTGAAGGTCAACTCAATTATCCGATACGTATGCAACGTTCTTACCGTGTCAAGTTGATAATACTCGAGGTCATTACGGGTGGCGTGGACGCACCAAAATATCCAGCAAGGTCGTGCAGTAGTGTGTCGAGTTTGGCCTTGAGCCTCTCGTAGTCCTCGCGGTTCTCGGACACATCCTGACCATGCTATCATCTCAGCCGTCTAAACGCGAAACATGGGCTGGCTTGCAATCACCTCAAAGGTCTCAACACACGCCAGAATTCCGTCAACTATTTGCTTCAGCGGTCCAAACTTGATAGCACTTTCGCTCAGCAGGCCAGCGAACGTATTGAGCCCAACCCAGCCTTCTTTTCCAGCACTTGGTTTAGTAGCCGCCGGGTTGGACAAAATTGTGGCCACCGGGGGATTTGAACTGTTGCCATGGAATTCTGGGCTCGATACGGTTACAGTAGGTGCAGTGGAATAGGGGCTTAAGAGTCCGGACGTAGACTGTGAGTCAATGACAGGCGGAGCTGGGGTGTCTGTCGATGGGATTGAGGGCTCCGAGCTACTGGATGAACGGTGGAACAATTTCTTAATCTGTCTGAACCTTTGTTTGATTTTACCATCCATTGATACTAGTAAGTGAGAAGGGTTGAATGAGATAGCAGGCGTAGGGATTGGTTCAGTGTTGGAAGAGGCCAAGTTCAACGGGGTGCTTAGTCACGGAGGAAAAAGTAGCCACCCATCACATCCCGTGTTGGTACTCAATTGGGCTTTCTGTTCTGTCCCATAGCCGGAACCACACCAACGGGCACAAGGTCCTTGAGCCCTGTAGAACCACGCCATCCATCATGCATACATGGACAAAGAAAGAAAGAAAACTACTGCGCCTTCATTTCCCATCCTAGCAGATGCACCACCCGCACCCTCCTTGCTGGGAGGCCACTTGGTCCATGCACTCTAGGCCATGCGACACGCAACATCGTCCGCTTAAGATACACGACAATACTTCAAGTATTCAAGGCACCTAGTCGACGACGGTTATCATAGCAGGGGTTTGTCCCAACCCAGTTTACTCCCTCTTGTACACACCCGCTCCCACTTACTAAGAGTTGAGGCTGTTCGCATCCCTACTTCAGCCCTCACCTGCAACACCTTGGTTGTTACTAGTAGGACACTAAGCGCTCTGGTAAACACCAGGAGGCAGCTCTACAGCTTGATTGTGTACGTCTACTTGCCTCATTCGATGACTGAGCTTCACTTCTCCTTCCCGTGCGCTTTAAATGCCCGTGGCGAGTCGCGTCACAATCACCCATCGCACTATACCTAATCTGGTTTCTAACTCACGCCACCCAGTTACAAATTTCCCGCGTGTAGACTAGTGGTGCCGGGGATTTTGAATCAAACACGCCCTCGCGCAGCTCGCCATCCACCCCGATTGGTTGGTATTCTGGCAGCAAAACCAGGCGCATATACGCCTAAACTTGACCACAAGAAAATGTTGTAGTTGCTGCGCCTCGATCTCCTTAAGAGGCAATCTTGGTCTAGCCAGCGTGATATGGCCGGGATCAAGTGCCGTCTAGAACCCTAATACACGTTGCGCATATATCCGGATCGGAGAGCATCAGGTCCCAACTGAGAGCAGGGACCTGCGCCTGTGTCCGCTGGGTGTGGGAGCGTGGATGAGAAAGGAACGTATTGCGTGGTGGTGTATATGCAAATCTCGAGGGAAATAAAAGGGTGTGCATATAACGCTAGTCCTCTGGTAGGGTTGAAGAACGCCCACACTGTTGAAAGCGGGCGGGGTGGCCAGAGCCCGAACTGCGAGCATAACTCACTGAGATAGACAGGCAGACTGGCACGCCAGCGGATTGGCGGTACGATATGAATGGAGGGTGCGGGTAAAAGTAGGTGGGCGTACAAGTGAGTCGAGCTGGGGGTAAGAAACTTGAAAGCGAGTGAATTGCTTGAGCGCACGTGACCAGATCGGAGAAGCGCTGAACCAAGCGCCATCTCGGAGCACTGCATATCGGACGAGGTAAAGGCGTTGAGGAATGTTGGGATGGCGATTTTATTATGAATTTGAGAAATATGAAGACGTGCACAGATAGTAATTCATCAACCAACTCAGTGGCTTGAAAAGCTCCGGCTCCGCATAATCAAGTCTTCAGTTTGGGAGATTACAGTATTCTAAACCACACCGGCCGTTAGCATGGAGGGATATCTGGACAAGTCACTTACTTTTCACGGAGCTCGGACCAGCATCCCGGATGTTCGCTTGCCCTCCCCTCTAGTTGCTCGTCACTTCGGCAGCCCATCCGCTTGTGCAGACAGACGCGTGACAATCCCACCAGAGCTGCAGCGCCTGGCGAGACCTCTATCGATCCACAGGCATGTCCAGTCGACGTTACCAGCCCGTCGCAGTCATTTCAGCGCAGCCCACGAGCATTCCGTGGACGCATGACCATATGCGACTGTGACTGGTCGTCAGACTCGGACTCTCGCTCGGCGCCGACGAGACACCGACCGCACCCCCGAGCTCGAGTACAAGACCTACCGGGCGCGCAGAGGGCATCCCAGCGTCGGTCGAGGTCGAGCAAGGTACGTGCTTTGATGGTCGGGACTGGTGCGACGTTTTGTCCAAGCCGAGTCGTCGGTCCGGGTTGCACTGATCACGAGAGGCAGCTGGCATGATATGGGCAGCGCAGGATGCGGGCAGACCAAGGACCGACGATCGGGTTAAAGGCGAGCGGTGCCAGGTGGAGACGAGGGCTGTAAGGTCGGGTCAATAATTGGCACGAGTAAAGAGGAGAAACGGGCGCACCGATTAGCGAGGGTATGAGCTAGCATGTCCCGGTAGGCAGAGAAGAGAGAGCAACTATGAGAGCAGGAGATAAATAGAGATAAAGATAAATGAGACATGCGAGATGAGGTTTGAACTCGATGTTATTTGGTTTTTGATTTAAGGTTGTTTTTTCGATTTTTGTCGAGGTTTTGGTTTTGTCGATGCAGTGTGGTACAAAATAGTCGAAGCTAAGAAGGGTGACTTAGTCGCCAACGCATACAAGAATCCGTTTGAAAACGTACTATGAACAGACGGATGTCAGGCGGAAGAGTCCATGGTAGACGAGGGTAAAGATCAGGTTCCAAAGTAGCCTTGCATTCGAAGCCGGGAATACGTTAGCAGAGTACCGGTCACGAGTAGAAAAGCCTACAATGGGTGGGACATTTGGTGACGATGGGGGAGAAATAGTCGAGTCGGTTCCAGATAGGGGTTAAAGGCCGCTGATCAAGTATAAGCCAGCGTATTCAGTTGTCGAGAGTGTCTCACCCTTAGGCAGCACAGACACCAGAGTTCATAACATGGTGAGCGCGAGGAGGTGTTTGTCGAGCCTGGGTGGGTACGGGGTCAGTGGCAACGTCGAAGACTGAAACCAGTCGCTTACCCGAGTGACTCGGACCCAAGACGCGCTGCGAGAGAAGAGTACGAGACCGCAAGAGCATGGGTGGCCCGACTTGTAATAGACACGGGTAAAAATCATGGGTGAGGTGGTGGTTGAGAGCAGGATTTTGCTCTCGAGTCTCTCCCCCGGGATGTTCATATACCCCTAAGCAGTGGTCCGTGCGCTCAAGCCCCTATCCCACCAGTCACACACTATCCCCGGTGGTTTGCCCTGAAGCTTCGGAGCGGTCTTTATATACAACACACACCCCCTATTTCCTTGTATGGCGGGCTCTGACTCTGGGAGCCAAGAACTAGACCGAGGGGCGTCGACGGGACTAGGTCAACATGCTCCGGTTGGCCGTTGTCGACGGTGTATGCGGCGTCTCGACCGTTTTCAACTCAGTGTCGGGATATATTTACACGTGTTTACGAGTTGAATTTGCATGTGTGTCTGATAAAGGTTGAAATTGGAATTTCATATTTTATTGATAGGCGACACTAAGGATGCATTGTTGCTTGGCGCAACGTCAAGGGGTTATTCTTACATGGGAAGATTCCATTTGTTCTGGGACACTATCGAACCCAACTGCTGAGCTTTCTTACCTGGCATGGCCAACAGGGCGTCGGAGAACGTTTTCGAATCGACCAAGAGACGTTGTGAAACTAGAGTTCAACGAAAATAACATTTTCAGCTCGAAAGCCAGCACAAAATTCTACGATAAAGAGGGAATCTCATTATAAATACAGCTAATCAGATCAAAATCCAAAAATTCAACCACCCTCTACATCCCCAACCTAGCACGATTGACTCTAGCACGGTCAAGTAAATCACTACTAACACGGAAACCCGCCCGTCCCATCTCCACTCTGCCGCCCCTCCTCAACCGCATGCAAATGCACCCGCACCTCCTTGACCTCACTCCGACTCTCCATAATCGCATCCCTAACCTGCCTCTCCACCTCATGCGCATCACTCACCGTCATCTCAGCCGGAACGTCCGCCGTCAAATCAACAAACATCACACTCCCACTCCTCACAGCTCTCACATTCCGCACACCCAACAGACTCCCAGGCGCGACGAGCGGAGTAACGAGCGAGGCGAGTTCACGACGCGTGGAGAGGGGTACACCCGCGTCTGAAATCGCCAAAGGCACCCCAGGTGAGCGAAGCGCCTTGTTGGAGAATGAGGAGCGAGACGAGCATCCCGCCGAGTGGGTCGAGCGGGGCGGCGGGCCAGGCCCAGGTTCCGAGGATCGCGAGGAGGGTGACGAACGAAGAGTAGGCGTCGGAGCGGTGGTGGTAGGCGTTGGCGAGTAGGACGGGGGATTTCATGTCGTCTGCTACGTTCTGTCCTTGTGCTCGTTAGAAATGAATGAGGGAAGGGGGAGAGGGCTGACCTTGGTTGCGCGGTACATCCATTCTTTAATGATTACGCTCGCTAGAGCAAACCACGCCGCATTCGGGTCTAGTACGCCAGGCTCCTCGATGTGCCCATGAGAGTGGTCATGCACATGGCTCAGCACTTCCCCGACCGACTGTTTCGTCCCTACCAGTGCCTGCAGAACATCATGTGCCGGACCAGGCGATATTGTCGCAACAGTCGGCGAAAGCGCATCAAGCAACATGGTGTACGAATGCAAGCCAATAGCTGCGGCACCTCCGACCAGAAAGAGCGAAACTACAGCAGTACAGAGCGTTTCGAATTTGCCGTAGCCATAAGGATAGGCGTCTGTAGGCGGACGTCGGGAGATTCTCCGGCACGCGAGCGTGACAAAGTCTCCAAGCAGGTCTACTCGTCTCGTGAGCATTCAGACAGGACGCAAATAGTGAAGAACATACCGCTGAGCGAGTGCGCGGCGTCGGCGACGAGTGCTGCCGAGTTGAGGTATACGCCTGCAATGCCTTTTGCGCCGGACAAGACGACGTTGCTGGCGAGTCCGATCAGCGTGATCGTGCTACCACGATCGCCTAGACGAATCGCCAATCTCGATGAGCTATACCCAGTCACGACTGCGCTGGGACCCAAGCGTACCTTGCCCACCCAATGCCTTGAAAACCTCGCTAGCACCTTCGGGACCATGTCCATGTCCATGCGAATGCAAACGAAACAGCCCATATCATCTCAGCCGTCTAAACGCAAAACATGGGCTAGCTGGCAATTACCTCAAAGGTCTCGACACACGCCAGAATTCCGTCAACTATTTGCTTCAGCGGTCCAAACTTGATAGCACTTTCGCTCAGCAGGCCAGCGAACGTGTTGAGTCCAGCCCAGCCTTCTTTTCCAGCACTCGGTTCAGTAGTCGCCGGGTTCGATAAAATTGTTGCCACCAGGGGATTTGAGCTGTCGCCATGGAGTTCTGGACTCGATACGGTTACAATAAGTGTAGTGGAGTAAGGACTTAAGAGTCCGGACGTAGACTGTGGGTCAATGACAGGCGGAGCTGGGGTGTCTGTCGATGAGATTGAGGGCTCCGAGCTACTGGATGAACGGTGGAATAATTTCTTAATCCGTTTGAACTTTTGTTTGATTTTACCATCCATTGCTACTAGTAAGTGGGAAGGGTTGAATGAGATAGCAGGTATAGTGATTGGTTCAGTGTTGGAAGAGGTCAAGTTCAACGAGGTGCTTAGTCACGGAGGAAAAAGTAGCCACCCATCACATCCCGTGTTGGTACTCAATTGGGCTTTCTGTTCTGTCCCATAGCCGAAACCATACCAACGGGCACAAGGTCCTTGGGCCATGTAGAACCGAACCGTCCACTATGCATACATGGACAAAGAAAGAAAGAGAAAACTACCGTGCTTTCGTTCCCATCCTAGCAGATGCACCACCCAGACCACTTGGCCCATCATCGCGAAAACACCCCCATGTCAGTTAACGTTTCACAGACGCGTCGAGGCGGTCAATATCGACCTGCCGGCAGGGAGGACCGACCAGCACTCTCAAGTGCTCGACCGGAACGGATGCATTTCCGCCGCACGGGCCAGCGCTCACCCCGTTCCATGGTGTCCGAGTCGAGTCCGGACGCGCTAGTCACGTGAGCATGATGCTCGCTCTCAGCGCCGGCGCTCTCTGGCCTCGTGCTCTTCCGCGGGCTCTGTCTCACAGGCCCACCAGGGGGTGGAGCATCCTGGATCCAGTTCGCGCTCGCGGCTGGTGTTGGAGCCGTGGGTGGAGCGTTTACTCTCAGCGCATTTAGCGGCGGATCTGACCTGAGGCGCGAGGCTAAGACGCTGTCAAGGGTGCTGGACGCGTGGCCAAGGTCGCTGTCAACTTTATGCCCAAAAAGGAGGACTACCAAAGGTGTATGATCATATTGCGGATATACTCGACGCGGGTGAATATGATGGTGAGTGCATGGATTTGATTTGGTAAATGGCTTGAGCTACATAATTGGTCGGCTGGTTGTAAGATGGCTCGTATGGACCTGTGTTTGTGCGTATTGCGTGTCATTCGTCGGGAACGTATGACAAGGATACCAAGACTGGTGGCAGGTACGCTTCATTTCATTTCGCCTTGCTTTAAACTTACGCAACGGTAGCAACTATGCGACTATGCGCTTCCAGCCCGAATCGCTACACGGTGCGAACAATGGTCCAAACATTGCGCGTGCAAAGATGGAAGAGGTCAAGCAAGCGTTCCCCTGGATCTCGTACGGTGATCTCTGGACACTTGGTGGAGTCTGCGTTATCCAGGTGAGCCTTCGCTATGCCCTTGCCCCCCGCCCCTTGCTCTTGCCTTATCATGTACGAAAATCTTACGTGGGAACCGGCAACCATACATAACCTAACCTCCCGGCGCAATGCTTTCTTCTCTTTTGGGCATGCTTCTTTCTTCCTCTTGTCCTTCGAGTGACTAGACTATATGCTAACTCGATCCCGACACATAAGGAAATGGGCGGTCCCAAGATCCCATGGCGCCCCGGCCGCATCGACGGATTCGAAAAAGACGTGACACCTGATGGTCGCCTGCCCGACGCCACACAAGCGCAGGACCACCTCCGTGCGGTATGTCAGACACGTGTATGCGGTCTGGGATCATTCCTGACCGATTTGCCGCCGGCATGTAGATATTTTACCGCATGGGCTTCAATGACCAGGAAATTGTCGCGCTCTCGGGTGCGCATGCTCTTGGACGGTGCCACACCGATCGGTTGGTGTCCTGTTCTTTCTTACAGTAATTTGGAATTATTGTTGATTGGGCGTTTGGGTGCAGCTCTGGATTCGAGGGTCCTTGGACGTTCTCGCCTACAACACTAACAAACGAGTACTACAAGCTGCTCTTGAACGAAAAGTGGCAATGGCGCAAGTGGGGTGGGCCGAAGCAGTTGGAAGACAAGACGACCAAGACGTTGATGATGCTTCCGTATGTTTCATCCAAATATTGTCTGCACACGAACACTGACGCTGGTGCAACGGGACATAGAACGGACTACTGCCTTGTCCAAGACAAAAAGTTCAAGCCATAGGTCCAAAAATACGCCGACTCTGAGGAACTGTTCTTCAAAGAGTATGTCGTTCGTTTATCCCCATGAATTACCCTGACCCACGCATTTGTACACAGCTTCTCCTCGGTTGTGAACCGTCTATTTGAGCTCGGTGTCCCGGTCTCACAGTTTGGCGAGACGATTCTGTTTAGAAAGACCGAAGAAAAGTAGACGGCTCGGAGCTTGTAGACATCTAGGGCTATCACGCGTTGGGTATTTCGTTAGCTGGGACAAGGAACCCGGGCACGCTACTTGGTATGGCTTGGTTCAAGATTTCTGTGCCACAGGAATGCGAATGAATGTGTTTATTCAAAAAAAGTTGGGGGTAAAATGCAAGCCAGCGAGGTGCCTGGCCGATCACTGGCACTGTGAGATACGGTCGAACCTCTTGAACCAGACAATGATGGTAAATGCTTTGCGCAAAAATTGAACGACCCCCACACTCTACCTGAGCCTAAGCCTCAGTCCCTATCGCTAATGGCGGTTATGGAGGATGTGGTCCAAAAGGTTCAACTGTATTCAGCATAGCCCTAACCTGCTTGGGTGGCCGCATATGCAGAATGCAAGTGCAATTTGCATATAGCCACACCCCAAGCTCTTCTTCCACCTCTAACTGCGGATGGTCATAGCGCAACGAGTATCATCCTGCAATAAAGACGTCGAGGGATGAGGACTCCGCTGATATAATACAAGATTGAGAAGATGCAAACGTGTACAGCCGGGTAGTGGTTCGTCATATGGCTTAGGGGCTTGAAAAGATCCAGCTCTGTGAAATCAAGCGTTCGGGGTGCTTGTCACTGCGGGAGCCAGATCGGCAAATATTTCGGTTGGTGCAAATCTCGCGTTTCAGGCCGATTCAGGCCGATTCGAGCATTTTGGCTCAGGCGAGGTTTGAGTCGGTTTTGTGCCAAAGTAATATGTAAAATCTTGTCAACTGCCAGCTGCCAAAAGTTAGTCTAACTTCACATGAAAAGTGGCACAGTCACCCTGGCACAACAAGAAGGTCGAACAAGTCATAATAGGGGGAAAGTTTTGGTGTATAGCTTTGCCGCCGATCCGCCGGCACTTACGGCATCAAGGGTTTCACATCCCAACGCGTGGGGTTCAAGGCTAATTAGGGTTGATTTTGACCGCCGATGCCAAGAGGATGCCGAGAAAAAAAATCCCTCACCCGAGGCCGAACAATGTTTGATCCCCCCTTTCTTTTTAGGGCATATGACTTCGCACCCGATCCAAAATGGTGTATGTGCCATTACCTCTGTCGGTGCGTTAAAAGTGAATAACAAAATCATATGTGTGCACTGAGGTTGCAAGAACAAGCTCTTCTTCCACCAGTATACGCATCAAGCCCACCAGGCAGAATTAACTGTAATGCCATCTGCGGTTTAGATAAGGCCCTCAGGGTGGCCCATCGCAAGTCTCTAGCGAATCGTCAGTTTATAGCACCTGTTCAAATGTCGTTTTCGTGGTCAAAAATGGACATAGCCTAAGTACAGGTTTAGCGGCCACTATGCCAGCTTCCCCGCCCCACCTCGGGCGCAGCGCTTGATCTTCTGCACAGGCCCACATAGCCACAGGAACATGGCTGCGGGACATCTGCCACTCGTCAGTCACATGCAAATCTTGCCTCATGGTTAGGTTGACTCGGGTGCACTGTGTGCCGTAGAAGACCTGGATTTCAGGTTTAGTGGAGCTGATAAACCGGTTTTGATACAGAAAATCCCGAGGGGGAACACTCGAATGACAGAATTCAGGTGGGGCAGGCATCGATTTTTCAGAGGGCCAGTTCTGAAATTTGGGGTCAAAATACTTAACATGCGTTCCCCTTCGGGTGGTTTACGCCCAAATGCGTATTCAGCCAAATCCCGACCCAGATTTTAGGTTTTCTAGGTCCCACAGAGGTGTATGTGCCCCCCTAGTGCTCTTACTGCGGCCTATGGTCTCATGCGGAATGTCGGCCCGACAGGCTGTGGTATATAACCAGCGGTGGCCATTCCCCCGCTGAGTGCACAACCCATCATGTCGACACAACAGCGCTTGAATTTGTTTCTGCACATAAGCACATCACCGAATCCTGATGCCAAGTACGTTCGTCCACCGCCTCAACTGGGGCTTTTTGACTTGAGTTTTTCATAGTCACGCACTCTGGGAACACCACCTTAGACAAAGGCGGCCTATCTCTCAAAATCCGTTTGAGCCGAAACACTCGCCTTCTCGAGATAACTTTGGGCTCGCGAAGTCCAACTCATCTTTGACTACTTTAGCGCCCCGCCCATCACCCCAGCACGAGGAGGGTAGATTGGGTTATAATGTTGCTCGTGAAAACATTGGACACGGGGGTGCCATCGCAAGTAAAAAGAACTCGGATCGAGATTGGGGTGACCAGATCCCGAGTTGGCTCAACCTGGTATGTGTTACTTATGTGACTATTTATGGCTAATAATGCTCGCTTAGTTGTACGATTTGGCTTGGACTGCTACCTTCTCTTCCCTGACTTCGTAAGTCGGCTCTTATAAATTGCCGATTTGGTGTTTACCAAGCGTCCAGCAACACCAAATTCAAAGGCCTATGGGTATGGAAAATCAGATGGTTGTTTCGCGAGTGCTGGAGGTGACGATTCTGGAATATAGGACATCGCGTCCTACGCCGTATTTTTCGCAACAGCATGGTGGCTTTGGGTCACACAGGTCTGTCGCCTTTGCCTTGGCTGTCCGATCAGCACTGAACCGATGCCCAGGTCTTCTACAATGCCGAGTTTTATACCGATGACTGGTAGGTGCAGCATATACGGCAAGAGTGTGTCTTATTCAAGATAACCAGGTTTCATGTGTTGTTTATCCTCTTGCAACTGGGCATATTCGGAGCTTTGGCTTTGGCTACACGAGGTGGGTAGAACTTGTTTGAGTCACGTCCTAAATCTAACTGTTTTGCCTAGGGTTTGATGTAACGAACTACATTTTGCATTCCCCTGGCTCTGACCACTTGGAACCATACGATATCAACACGATAACTCCTGATCGGTATCGAGCTGAGAGTTTTACCGGGATATCTGCTGAGGTTATTATGGTATCAATCTCAATAAGCCGGTGAGTGGCCATCGGCTGTACTTGGTTACACGTAGCATCCTACCCCATTCGACTACAGCGCATTGTTATTCACCCAACACCTGCGAGGTTTGTAACTTCCCTTCTCCACTCCCACACCTCCTCACATATCGACTCTTGACCTGCAGTGGCAATCTACGCCAAAATCACCTCCAGGACCAAAGGTTACCCACTCAAACTTTTCATCGTCCCAGCCTCGCTCGTCGTTTCCGCTACCCTATTCTTTGTCGCGTTCGAGATCACCAGCAGCAGCTATGGACGGACACCACAAGGCGCCAGGATCAAATATGTCCTTTGGGGCATAGCGATTTTGGTTGAAGTCGTCGCGCATATAGTTAGATCTCGGATGGATATTGGAGAGGGTGATGGGATAAGGCTCCGGTCACATGGATCCATTACCGAGAGATTAACCAATATAACAACAATCATTCTCGGTGAGGTAAGTCTCCTATTTGTCCTTGTTTGTCAAGTGTTCTCACTTGTGTATCCTCAGTGTATCAACGCAATCGCGGGGACCTTTTATGCCATCGAGAAAGAGCCTGCGCCGGACGGTCCTATAGGCGCTGCTATCATATGTTGCATCGCTATTGAGTTCTTCCTCGTATACTTATACTTTAACAGCACCGCACCCTTGAAGTCGGTTCGGCGACGTGCAGCTTGGGTGATGATGCACCTTCCGTGGCTATTGACTGTTATCTTGTTGCTCGAAGGTGAGTTCTATGCTGTACTCGTCGGACATATCTGACACTTTGTATGTGTAGGGGTGAAAAACCAGCTACTGCTCCAGAGCTTCATGGCTTCTAGCGTCTATATGCAGACAAAAATGGCCACCAACACCCGCAAGAATGTACCCATGGGCCAATTTAACGCAACCATGAAACCGATTCTCCTCCAAGGAGGGATGTCCTACGAAAAAGAATTCGGAGACTTAGTGCACATGATCCGGAATCAAAGCGTCTCGTCTAACCCCAAGGTGGCTAGTCCAACACATACCGGCTTGATCAATAACGAGACTATGGGTGTGTGGTATCTTCGGCTACAGTTGAAGGGAATACTCAACACGTATAACGTAAACCGAGGCAATTGGTGGTTTGGCAACATCGCTGACGAAAAGGATCGTGACTGCAGACCTTCATGGATAATGATTCAATCCCAGATCCGACACAAAACACTATCCAACAATATTTATTCAACTACAATTACACCCTCGAGGTACGCGTCTCACCCATGCCATACAAGTACTACGTAGATACTGAGATCTCCTGTGTCTACAGGACTACCACAGCACGCTCGAAACAGGCGGAGACACCCCTCACCTTTTCCAGGTAAGCATGTACACGCCTCCTTGCGCCATTTCAACAACTCACCCTGGCGTGCCGAGCAGATTATGAACGGGCTCACGGGTCCCAACTTTAACAACATACATTATATCATGGCGATGTGTGGTGGAACTTTTATTACCCTCGCCAGTCTGAATCTCATCCAGTCTTGGCCGAGAGGTATTTATATCCCTCCCCCTGCCGCTCAACCTCTAATCAGAACTTATACTGTTATAGATCGTTTCTGCTGGGCTTCTATATTCAGTCGCTATGCAATGGGAATCATTATGATCTTGCTCTTGTTGTTGAACCTTGGAAAATCCCAAGCGTATTTCGGCACGCCTACGTCGCAGCGTGCCGGCACCTTGAGATGGCTCGATGCGTAAGTCATTTCCTTGTCCGATTTAGAACTTGTTCTAAATCGCATGTAGGGATATGGTGCTGCCTACTCTGGCACTGGCTTATGCTGTTCAGTTTATCATCGATACGGTAGGTTTTGTGTTTAGGAATGTCGCGAATTGTGCACGGCTGACGGAAAGGATTGGCTGTATTTGTATACTAGGTCCTAGCCTATCTAGCAGTGAGGTCGTCTCGCAAGCTTCCCGGCCACTCGAGCAGCGACCAGCTTGAGTTAGGTTTGCCCGCTATTGCTTCATCCTCGTTGCAGCCGGCCGCTCCAGTCCCAGTCCCAGTGCCGGTACAAGCCCAAGCCCAAGCCCCGGCCCCAATCCCAGCTCCAGCTTCAGCCTCAGTTGCAGCTCTCGTTCAGGCAGCTCTTATTCCTGCACAGGCACCAGTGCCTACAGCCTACACTTCTGAAAACAGCCTGAACAAAGGTGACTACTACAATTGTTGTTGGTTGTTTGCTAATTCAAGCATTTTCAGCCGAACTCGGGGTCATGGATGAGCGAGACGTCAAGGCTAGTAATACGTCTGAGCACATAAGGAAGGAGAACATCGCCGAGCACAACCCTGGGGGTGCGTTGTTACTTTTTCTTCCGTTCAACGCCGAGTTAACGCTTATACTATTTAGCCACGGTATACAACTACTCCCAACCGCCCGCTGGCCCAGACCAATACGGCCGGCCAGGCGATTGTGCAACTGTCTACGACTGGGACCAGGGTCTCCATGATCAAGGCGTAGGTGTACTTCAGCCAACTCAGAACCCCGTAGCTTACACGCACCAGCAACAGCAGGCTCAACGGCGGCCACAGCTCCAGCCCCAGTACAACTATTCGTACAACGAAGAGCCCAAGAGCCCTGACCAGCAACCGCAGCCAGAGCAGGCGCTCCAGCCCCAACAGCATCAACCTGGGTGTGTCCAGCCACCCGAGTCTCGGCACGGTTATGGTCAGCCACACGGTCCCCAGCAGGAGTATGCCGAGCCTCACGACCTCCAGACCCACCATGAAACGACAATGCGAGACAAGGTCTAAATTTGAGGTTATTTGGCTTCTAATTTGAGGATTTCAATTTTTGTCGAGGTTTTGGTTTTGTCGATGTATTCTAGCATGTGGCAGTTGAAGCTAATGGGATTCGCTAATCACGCGTGCATATAAGGCTTCTCTCGGAAACGTATCATGAGGGGACAAGTGTCCGGCGGGAGAGTCAACGAGAATGCGGGTAATAGGGCGAGTAGAAGGATTCGGTTCCACTTTAGCTTTTTATTCGAAGCTAGAGACGCGTTTGCGAGTGTCAGAGCCACGAACGGGAAAGTTTATGTACTATGAGTAGGATATTTGATGGTGGTGGAGGGGAAACAGTCGAGTCGGTTTCGGATAGGGACTGCAGGCTATTGAGCAGATATGAGCCAGCCTATGGCAACGACAAGGGCTGAAGCAGGTCACTTACCTAACTAGCTCGTGGGCGAACTCGCCGCCAGACTGGTGATGGCAATGATTATGAACCAAACGCACCCTCGTACAGCTCTCCATCCACCCGATTAGTTGGTATTCCGATAGCGAAACCAGGCGCATATACACTTATACTTGTCCACAAGAAGATGTTGTAGTTGCCGTGCCTCGATCTCGGCCATATTATGCTGGCTAGACCCAGTTGGCTTCGTAAGGAGATCAAGTGCCGTCGAGAGCCTTAACACAAGTTGCGCATATATCCGGATCGGAGAGCATCAGGCCCTAACCGAGAGCAGGGACCAGCACCTGTGTCCGCCTGGTGTGGGAACGTGGATGAGAAAAAACATATTGCACGGTGTTTATATGAAAAACTTGAGGGAAATAAAAGAGTACACATATATAAAGCTAGTCTTCTGGTAGGGTTGAAGAACGCCCGCACTGTCGAAAGCGGGCGGGGTGGCCGGAGCCCGAACTGCGAGCATAACTCACTAAGATAGACGGGCGAACTGGAACGCTGGCGAACCTACGTAACGAGATGAATGGATGGTGCCGGTAAAAGTAGGTGGGCGTGCAAATGCGCAGTCGAGCTGGGGGTTGAAACTTGAAAGCAAGCGGATTGCTTGCGCGCACGTGACCGGATCGTAGAAGCGCTGAACTAAGCGCCGGCTCGGAGCATGATATCAGACGATCATCGCGCAACAACTGTCATTTCGAGGTAGAAACGCAGAGAAAGGTTTGGACGATGATATTATCATAAATTTCAGGATGATGAAGACGTATACAGATTGTAATTTGTCATATAATGCAGAGGCTTGAAAAGGTCCGGCTCCGCATGATCAAGTGCTCGGTTTGTGAGGCTACAGTGTTCTAAATCACAACAGCCGTTAGCGTAGGGGAATCGTTAGACAAGCCACTTACTTTTTGTGGAGCTCGGACCGGCATCCCGGACGTTTGCTTGTTCTTCCCCTCTTCAAGTTGCTCGTCACTTTGGCAACCCATCCGCTTGTGCAGACAGACGCATGACAATCCCACCAGAGCTGTAGCGCCTGGCGAGACCTCTATCGATCCACAGGCGTATCCGGTCGATGTTACCAGCCCGTCGCGGTCATTTCAGCGCAGCCCACGAGCATTCCGTGGACGCATGACCATATGCGACTGTCACTGGTCGTCAGACTCGGACCCTCGCTCGGCGCCGACGAGACACCGACCGCACCCCCGAGCTCGAGTACAAGACCTACCGGGCGCACAGAGGGCATCCCAGCGTCGGTCGAGGTCGAGCAAGGTACGTGCTTTTGACGGTCGGGACTGGTGCGACGTTTTGTCCAAGCCGAGTCGCCAGTCCGGGTTGCACTGATCACGAAAGGCAGCTGGCCGGGTTGGGTACAGCGCAGGATGCGGGCAGACCAAGGACCGACGGTCGGGTTAAAGGCGAGCGGTGCCAGGTGGAGACGAGGGCTGAAGGATTAGGTCAGTAACTAGCATGAGTAATGAGAGACGGGCGTACCGATCGGTGAGGGCATGAGCTAGCACGACCCGGTAGATACAGAAGAGAGAACAACTATGAGAGTAAGAGATAAATAGAAATAAAGATAAACGAGACATGGGAGACGAGGTTTGAACTTGGTGTTATTTGGTTTTTGATTTAGGGTTGTTTTTTCGGTTTCTGTCGAGGTTTTGGTTTTGTCGATGTAGTTTGGCATGGGATGGCCGAAGCTACAGGGGCTCGTTAGTCGCAGACACACATAAACACCGGCTTGGAAACGTACCATAAGCAGACGAGTGTCTGGCGGAGGAGTCAACGGTGGGCGAGGATAATGTGAAGTGAGGATAGAGATTTAGTCCCAAAGTGGCTTTGTATTTGATGCTAGGAATATGTTAGTAGAGAGCCAGCTACGAACAGGAGGACTTACGATGAGTAGGACATTTGGTGGCAATGGTGGAGAAACGGTCGAGTTGGTTTCAGATAGGGGTTGAGGGCCGCTGAGCAAGTATGAGCCAACGTGCCACGTCGTTGAAAGCGTCTCTCTCACCTTTATGCAGCGCAAGCAGCAAAGCTCATGACATGGCGATGGATGAGGAGGGAGCTGGTCAAGTCTGTGGATGCGGGGTCAGTGGCAATGGCGAAGGCTGAAATAGGTCGCTTACCCGAGTGACTCGGACCCAAGGCGCATTGCGAGAGAAGAGTATGAGGCCGCAAGAGCACGGGTGGCCCGACTTGTAATAGACACGGGTAAAAGTCATGGGGGAGGTGGTGGTTGAGAGTAGGACTTTGCTCTCGGCTCTCGCCCCGGGTTGTTTATATACCCCTGAGCAGTGGTCCGTGCACTCCAACCCCTATCCCACCAGTCACGCACTACCCCCAGTGACTTGCCCTGAAGCTTCGGAGCGGTCTTTGTATACAATACACACCCCCTATTCCCTTATACGGCCGGCTCTGACTCTGGGAGCCAAGAACTAGACCGGGGCATCAACGGAGCTAGGTCAATATGCTTCGGTTGGCTGTTGTCGACGATGTATGCGGCGTTTAGACCGTTTTCAGCTCGGTGTCGGGATATATTTACACGTGTTTATGAGCTACTGTAGGTTTGTGTGCGCGTGTGATAAATGTTGAAATCGGATTTTCATATTTTAGCGTCCACGACGCCAAGGATGCATTGTTTGCTTGACGCAACATCAAGGGTGATTCTTACATTGGAAGATTCCTTTTGTATAGGACACTATCAGACCCAACTCTTGAGCTTTCTTACCTGGAATGACCACTAGGGTGTTAGGGAACGTGTTCGAATGGACCAAGATATGTTGTGAAACTAGAGTTCAACGAAACTAACATTTTCATCTCGAAAGCCAGCACAAAATTCCACGATAAAGGGGGACTCTCATTATAAATACAGCTAATCTGATCAAAATCCAAAAATTCAAACACCTTCTACATCCTTCAACCTAGCACGGTCAACTCTAGCACGGTCAAACGAACCACCACTAACACGGAAACCCACCCGTGCCATCCCCGCTCTCCTGCCCCTCCTCAACAGCATGCAAATGCACCCGCACCTCCTTGACCTCACTCCGACTCTCCATAATCGCATCCCTAACCCGCCTCTCAACCTCGTGCGCATCACTCACCGTCATCTCAGCCGGAACGTCCGCCGTCAAATCAACAAACATCACACTCCCGCTCCTCACAGCTCTCACATTCCGCACACCCAACAAACTCCCAGGCGCAACGAGCGGAGTAACGAGCGAGGCGAGTTCACGACGCGTAGAGAGGGGTACACCCGCGTCTGTGAAATCGCCAAAGGCACCCCAGGTGAGCGAAGCGCCTTGTTGGAGGATGAGGAGCGAGACGAGCATCCCGCCGAGTGGGTCGAGTGGGACGGCGGGCCAGGCCCAGGTTCCAAGGATTGCGAGGAGGGTGACGAAGGAAGAGTAGGCGTCGGAGCGGTGGTGGTAGGCGTTGGCGAGTAGGACGGGGGATTTCATGTCGTCTGCTACGTTCTATTCTTGTGCTCGTTAGAAATGAATGAAGGAAGAGGGAGAGGGCTGACCTTGGTCGCGCGATACATCCACTCTTTGATGATTACACTTGCTAGAGCAAACCACGCCGCATTTGGATCTAGCACGCCAGGCTCCTCGACGTGTCCATGCGAGTGGTCATGCACATGGCTCAGCACTTCCCCGACCGACTGTTTTGTCCCTACCAGCGCCTGGAGAATGTCATGTGCCGGACCAGGCGACATTGTCGCAACAGTAGGCGAAAGCGCATCGAGCAACATGGTGTACGAGTGCAAACCAATAGCTGCGGCACCTCCGACCAGAAAGAGCGAAACGATGGCAGTACCGAGCGTTTCGAATTTGCCATAGCCATAAGGATAGGCATCTGTAGGCGGACGTCGGGAGATTCTCCAGCACGCGAGCGTGACAAAGTCTCCCAGCAGATCTGCTCATCTCGTGTGAGCATTCAAACAGGACGCAAAAGGTGGAGGACAAACCACTGAGAGAGTGCGCAGCGTCGGCGACCAGTGCTGCTGAATTGAGGTATACGCCTGCAATGCCTTTTGCGCCGGACAAGACGACGTTGCTGGCGAGCCCGATCAGCGTGATCGTGCTACCACGATCGCCTAAATCACAACCAACACAGTAAGCCAAACCAGTCACGACTGCGCTGGTACCCAAACACACCTTGTCCACTCAACGCCTTGATAACCTCACTAGCACCCTCGGGTCCATGTCCATGTCCATGCGAATGCGAATGAAACAGCCCATGCGAGTGCGAGTGCGAATGTTCCTCGTGCCCGTGCTCATGACCATGCTTGCTCGAATGCGCACGGCGTTGTGTAAGCGTCGACATGCAGAACAATTCGAGCCGGAGCGAACCAGGCGGATATCTCAGACGGCGGTTGTGGCAGGAATACAAAAGCGCGCTGCTGGCTGATCGGGCCCTGGAACTTGACACGTACGGGACCGGAGAGTCGACGTGTCTGGTCGGGTGATGGTTCCCAGGAATTAGGTTAATTGCCGGTCGTCTCGGAACGTGTGCGAGTGCGTCGGTCGAGGTGGGCGAGCGATGGGGGTCGGATGGGGACGGATGGTGGTTAAATGAAGAGGGATGCCCGGGTCCTAGACGGCTGGAGGCGGTGGAAATACGTGTCGCGGCGCTATATACTCCAGCTCGAGGCGTGCGTAGCGACGAAAAGGAATTTGGCGGTGCGAACAACCGCCGCAGCCCGTGTGCTGGCATTACCGTACTAGCTCAAATTCCTCGAGCCCGTCGTAGCAAAGAGCAGGTTGGATAACCAAATCACCCGTTTGCCCCCGGCGACATTAATAGGCTCAACTCCCCCAGCATGAAACGTCCTTGAATGCGCGTGTCATCTTGAGAATCCGCAGGCCTTGATTTCGTCCTGGTATTCGTCTCTGTTGATTACTTACCCTCCGCGTGAGAAATTACCCGAGTGGGAAATCACAAGCACCAATCTGAGCAGTGGCGCCACTAATGCATATACAGTAGGATTACTACCTGTTTGAACTATTTACATTTGCTTCATTCACAACGTCTACATCAACCCAGTCCCAGTCCAACGATAAATACCAAAAATAAACTCTAAACCCATCTACTCTATCACAGACACCCATCATCCAGTTTACTCCCCACATAATACGACGGCAACAGACCCGGAGCTTCCCTTTCCCCTCTCTCACTAACCCGCAATCAGCACCACCAAAAACGCGAAAAGAAAAAAGAGCACGTACATTTGATCCAAAGCGTTGACCAAATCATAATTAATCTCCTGTGACACGATCGAATCAAACTGATACTTGGGATGCGAACGTATAAAGTCCCGGATCCAGCTCGCAGTCGTCATGAGCGAACCTACAACCCAATCAGCTCAGTCAAAAGGAGAGAAGAAAAGAAACGCACCATCCGCTCGCTGCTTGATCAAGCTCAAATACTTTTGCAACTTGAGCTTGGCCGTAAACTCGACATTCAACGAGTCCAAGTACGCATTTACAATGCCCAACAACCCAGGGAACGAATCCTACTCTTTAATTAGATCCACATACACAGGAGATGAATGAGACACGAACCTTGCCATTGATAATCTCGTTAATCGTCATCTCCTCATACTCGTCCTCAACAGGTCCACGTTCGGGTGGTGCACCAGGCGACGGACACCGACTCTGCTCAGCCGACCGAGGAGGCGAACGATCCGGGCTTCGGTGCGTCTTTCCATTCCCATGCACCTTGTCCTTTCCATTCGCATGTCCACTCCCATTCGCATGCCCAAGCGGCACCCCGCCCCGCCCCCACACCCACTTTCTAAACCAAAACCTCTCCCCCCGCACCGCATCCCTCTTCATCCCCCTCTTCATGTTCTCATCCACCCTCGAAATCGGCACATAAAAATTCAATCCAAAGCTTAAAATCGCCCGACTCAGAAGCACGACAAACACTGCATAGGCCGCGTTTTCAAAATCGGTGATTTGGACTTCCATTGTGCGAAACTCGACGCGCCATCCGATTGCGCTGTTGGCTGGAGGGGGTTTGAAGCGGAGGGATTGCCAGTTGGTGGATTGGAGGGATTCAAAGTGGTCCGTGGAGAGCGTGTCGTCGATTTGAGTGATGGCTTCGGAAAAGATTACGAGTGGGTCACGGATGAAGAGGTGGGAGATGTGTTTTGCAAGGAGGTCATCGATGTCTGATACGGATTAGCGATGGAATGTGAGGTGGAGAAAAAGCGCCTACTGTTGTCTCGGAGCCGGTTGTAGACTTGTTCGTCGATGAGGACCGGAATGTCGTTGTACTCGGGTCGGTTATTGTAGTCTTCAGAAAGATACATGTCCACGCTCCCATAGCGCGACTTGGGTATCACGTATTTGTTCTCTTTCAACGGCTGGTCCCAAATTAAATCCAACCCCCAGACAGAAATTAGACAAACTCACCTTCAACCCCCGTTCCTCTTCTGTCCGATCATCAACAGCCCCAGAAATAACATCCCATCGGCAATCCACATCACTCAAATACCCACGGTACGCAGGAGACGAAGCCGTCAACGCCATCTACTCTCGTCAGCTCGATCTAAATCATTACCACAGGTCGACTTACAAGGATCGGCGCGACCGGGACGAGAGCATCGTAAACGGTCCTAGCCTCGGAAACGTTGCACGCCTGGAACGTGATCTGGAGACAACAACAGCCCATGCCAAAGCCCATGGCGTCCATGTAGATGTGGTCCGGTTTGGCAGCGCCATCTCGGGCCTCTGCGCATGGTCAGAAACGGATTACGAATAAGAGGTTGAGACGCACCGTGATCTTCAGGGTATATGTTTCGGTCCCAGGGAATAGTCGGGTCGATAAACGGCCTAGGTGTATTGGTATCAAAGTAGATAGGAACGTTGATGGCGACCTTGGAACCCCGTCGTCGTCTAATATTAGCTGTCAACGTACTACGGCCCTATTAGTTCATCGTACTAATCTCACACAATTCAAACTCACGGGAACCTCGCATGCGGATTCGTAATCTCCTCGGGCAAGAACAAACTATGGCTCGAAATCGCACCAGTCGGGTCGGTTGGAGGATCAGTAAACACCTCGCGCACGCCCAAGCGGGGGAAAGACGTGAGCGTCATCGGGACTTCGTGTGGCCTGAGGTAGGCTTTGGCGAGTTTGCGTCGATAGCGCATGTTCTTTTCGACAGCGAGCAGGTTGGGGACTGTGCCGTTGTAGGGCGAGCCTGGGGTAGATTCGAGCATGTACCGGCCGTATTCAGGGTGGAATGTCGGGACAGAGCCGCTGAGAGTGAGGGTAAGCGGGTGGGAGAGGGTTGAGAGGGTAGAACGTACGCCGAGGCAGGCGAACCATTGCACAAGTCCAGTACGACTTCTTGGAGCTGGGCCAGGATCTCGCTCTGACGAAGGGACAGGCGCGCATTCTTGTTCTCGTCATCGTAGGACACTACCATGTACTCGATCTGTGCACTGATTAGCAGCCAGCACGGTCGGCAGCACATAGACTTACCTCGTCGCCCCACAGCAGAGTGTCGCCCTCACGATCCTTGAGCTTGCGCCATATGTTGAGAAACTGGGTGACGCCGTGCTCGCGGATGTACTCGGCGTGCTGCTTGCCTTCTTCCCAGGAGAGTGGGGTACCAAGAAAGAGGAGACCCATGGTGTGAGTAAGATCCTCGAGGCGATGGTAAATTTAAACAGTCGGGACGAGGGTTGGTCCAAGGTGAGCTAGCACAGCAGCTGAGAAGTTGAGGAGATGGGTGACGTGCCTTTTATAAACCATGGCGGTTGAAAACTTGAAAATGAATTTATATGAATCGTCTTTGTAAGGCCAAGCCAATTTTGTTTGGCGCCCGCGGCTTAGTCATTGCCTCCACCCCGCATTTCAGATGGATCTCCGTCTTCCGACTGTGTTTTACGTCTATATAGTCCTTCAGTTTGTACAGTAAAGACAGCGCAACATCGCTGTCCGCAATGCCGCTCGTCATCTGACGTCGACTCCGCACTGGTGCGTCACTCGGAAAACTTGCTTCAACCGGGGCATGATCGGCGCTCCCCAGTTCCCAATCCCATGAACCAATCGGGTTTGAGAATCTCGCGCTTGGCGCTTAGAGTGAGACCAGAAAGAGTAGAGTGCCTAAGAAAGGGAGGCATAAACTCGGGGAGAGGGCTGTTTAGACCGGACGACTCTCACGGCAGTCCGAAAAGTCAATCGACATCATGATTGGACATGGATCGCCGTTGCAAACTTGATTCTGATCGCCCCGCAAGCACTCTGAATGTCTGTCCCTAGGTTGTCCCCTCATCTTGGCCAGGCGTACATCCTCCTCTAACTTCGCGATGTCTTCGACTCTCGGCCCCTTGCGCTCGTCTGACGATGAGACTTACGTCAACTTTCTATCAAGGACGTCACCCGATGGTCAGCGTGGTTCCCGGTTCCCGGACCGACCCTGGACTGGATTCCGGACTTTTTTGGGCGCTTACTCCTAGTCGAGCGGCGCCTGTTTTTCAGCTCAACGTTGCGCCTTGCTCAAGCTCTGTCATTTTACCGGCTAGGAAAAAGCTAGTACAATTCAGCGCCCAGCGACCCACTCAGCCTGCAACGCTTCTCTGGCGACGGTCGATCCTATTGCCAACCTATCGACACCCTCAGCGACAAGGAAAACTTCTTACAAGAATGGCGCCCTCAGCAATCGCCCTGAGCTCGTTCTGGCTACTAGCCTGAATCGCCTCCACGGACCGAGTTCGAAATCTCCATCTATTTGCCTTTCGATTGCCCCCCGAATTTTCCCCATATTCCAAGGAACTGGGTGATGCCATGCCCGCGGACATGCTCGGCGTTTGTCTTTTTCCCATGAGAGTGGTGTACCAAGAACAAAAAGACCCACGAAGTGAACTGTTGAGCGAGTAGTAATCACTTTGTTCTAGAATCAGGAAGTGAGTAGCTTGGGCCGTAGCTCAAGAGGGTCGAGGGGTGGGCGACTTGTAAATCTCCTTATATCAGACTTGCCCTCAGCTCCCGGGATATCCCTTGCATTAATGTAGGTACCTATAAACTAACTTTTTGGTTGTAAAAAGTCGAGTGGATTACCTAGCCTTGCAAATCCTATTCGCTGCTCGGTTCTGATTTACCCCGGATGGGGTCTAGCCAAAATGATCGAGCAGGCGGCCCACCTTGATCTTCAGAGACCCGTCTCCCGTAAACCTGCTTTCTCCTTTTGGGTAGAGGTCGTTGGTTCGCAGACGGCAAACAGCGATGTTTTCTTTCACTTTTGTGGTGCACAAGTCCTACGTACATCAATTGCCAGTGCTCTTGCTTACATTGTTTGGTTCTGGGTTTCATGTTACACTCTTCCCAATCGTTGATACGAGTCGGGGAATATCGTGTTTGTCCCTTGTTCTTACTTATGTCTTCAGATTCCAAGCAACCACCTCTTGAAACAGCGCGCCAAACTACTCGCGAATAACCCTGCCTTGTCTTGAGTCAACGTCATTGATACAATTACCACCCGAAGCACCGAGACGAAAGCTATAGACTTTAGCCAGGGCATGGGCGCATATTATAAAAGAAGCAAGACAGGACAAAGTATGAATGGAATATGATCCAAGCCGTTTGTACGGACAAAGTAGGGGCATGTTTGGTGCGGTCGGGTAGATACCACACAAAAGAACCCCCAAACAAGGTTCAACAACACCCAAGTTAATCCGTCGCGCAAAGTTGGTAAAACCCATCGCGCCCAAAGGCCGGTGACGCGTCCCCTCCCCCATTCCGACCACACCCCCGTACCCACACCCTCCTCTCAATATGCCATCGATCATCATCCCCGTTCAAATGTCTATCCAGGACGAACCACGACCGTTCTGGGTCCAAATCAAGCACCGCCTAATAGAAGAAAACGGAGAAGAATTCGTCGATATAAAGGACCTCATCGAACAGCTTCTTCAGGACGTTTTCTACTACAAGGCCTTCTCTCGATACGAGCGGTTATGGCTTACGCGTGAGTTTTTCCAACCTGCCAGAGCTAGACTGTCCCCGCTTGTCAAGGCTAAGCTCGATTTGTTCCCAGTATCCAACGGCACCCGATACCTCCTTTTATGGAACTATGGTGGTAAATGGTCGGGAACTATCACTGCCAAGGGAGTACGCATTCCGGTCGCGAGGAGGTTCGACGTACTGCTTACTTTACCGTGAGTATCATCAGATTTAGGTTACTTGTTGGTTATCGACTCTGTTCTAGGGAAAACGTAGTGTATTGATATTTCGGATGGCATCGGCGTCACGACTACGCCGCCCCGGCGGTGGTATGACTGCATGGCTCGTTTTACAGCATTTTACGGACTCGACTCGCACAATATGGTAACATCCTGTATTTACTTGTATTTATACATCGAAGCATTCACAAGCAATTTCATTCTCATTCGCTCGATGGTTGGCCAGGATGCCCAATCCACGGGGTGGAGGGACGCACTGGAGATGCGTGGTCATAGAAACCCTGGTCCCAGCCGTAGACGGTCGCACGATTGCCTGGTCGGCCGTATTGGTCTGGGCCAGCAGGAGGTTGGGAGTAGTCGTATACGGCGGCTAAATAATATAAGAGTTAACTCGGCATTGAACGGAAGAAAAGGTAACGGCGCACCCCCAGGGTCATGCTTGGCGATACCCACTTTCATTATGTGCTCAGACGTATTACTAGCCTTGACATCTCGCTCGTCCATGACCACGAGCCCAGCTGAAAATGCTTGAATTAGCAAACAACTAACAACAATCATTGTAGTGGTCACCTTTCTTCTGGCTGTTTTCGGAAGTGTAGGCTAGTGTAGCCGGAGGCGCTGGCGCCTGTGCAGGAATAGGGGCTGCCTGAACGAGAGTTGCAACTGAGGCTGAAGCTGGAGCCGAGTTTGGGACCGGGGCTCGGGCTTGTACCGGCACTGGGACTGGGACTGGAGCGGCCGGCTGGCGCGAGGACGAAGCAATAGCGGGCAAACCTAACTCAAGCTGCTCGCTGCTCGAGTGGCCGGAAAGCTTGCGAGACGACCTCACTGCTAGATAGACTAGTACCTAGTATATAAATAGGCCAATCCTTTCCGTCAGCCGTGCACAATTCGCGACATTCCTAGACACAAAACCTACCGCATCGATGATAAACTGAACAGCATAAGCCAGTGCCAGCGTAGGCAGCACCATATCCCTATATGCAACTTAGAACTTGCTCTAAATCGTGCAAAGAAATGACTTACGCATTGAGCCATCTCAAGGTGCCGGCACGCTGCGATGTGGGCGTTCCGAAATACGCTTGGGATTTTCCGAGGTTCAACAACAAGAGCAAGATCATAATAATTCCCATTGCACAGCGACTGAATATAGAAGCCCAATGGAAGCGATCTATAACAGTATAAGTTCTGATCAGAGGTTGAGCGGCAGGGGGGGATATAAATACCTCTCGGCCAAGACTGGATGAGATTCAGACTGGCGAGGCTAACAAAGGTTCCACCACACGTTGCCATGATAGAATGGATGTTGTTAAAGTTGGGACCCGTGAGCCCGTTCATAATCTGCTCGGCACGCCAGGGTGAGTTGTTGAAATGGCGCAAGGAGGCGTGTACATGTGTACCTGGAAAAAATGAGGGGTGTCTCCACCCGTTTCGAGTGTGCTGTAGTAGTCCTGTAGACACAGAAGATCTCAACATCTACGCAGCAATTGTGTAGCTTGGATGAGACGCGTACCTCGAGGGTGTAGGTGTAGTTGACTAAATATTGTTGGATAGTGTCTTGCGTCGGGTCTGGAATTGAATCGTTATCCATGAACGTCTACGGCCACGATCTCTCTTTCATCAGTGATATTGCCAAACTGCCAATTACTTCGACTTACGTTATACGTCTGAAGTATTCCATTCAACTGCAGCCTAAAAGACCACACACCCATAGTCTCGTTATTGATCAAGCCGGTACGTGTTAGATTGGTCGCCTCGAGGTGAGACGAGATGCTCTGATTCTGGATCATGTTCATTAAGTCTCCGAATTCCTTTTCGTAGGACATGCCTCCTTTGAGGAGAATCGGTCGCATGGTTGCGTTGAATTGGTCCATGGGTACGTCCTTGTGGATGTTGGTGGCAATTTTCGTCTGCATATAAACGCCAGAAGCCATGAAGCTCTGGAGCAGTAGCTGGTTTTTCACGCCTACACATACAAAGCGTCAGACATGTCTAACAAGTGCAGCATAGAACCCACCTTCAAGCAGCAAGATGACAGTCAATAACCATGGGAAGTGCATCATTACCCAAGCTGTACGTCGCCGAACCGACTTCAAGGGTGCGGTGCCATTAAAGTACAAGTATGCGAGGAAGAACTCAATAGCGATGCAACATACGACAGCAACGCCTATAGGACCGTCCGGCGCAGGCTCTTTCTGGATGGCATAAAAGATCCCTGCGATTGCGTTGATACCCTGAGGATGCACGAGTGAGGACACTTGTGAACAAGGACAAATAGGGGACTTACCTCGCCGAGAATGATGGTTGTTATATCGGTTAATCTCTCAGTAATGGATCCATGCGACCGGAGCCTTATCCCATCGCCCTCTCCAATATCCATTTGAAATCTAACTATATGCGCGACGACTTCGACCAAGATCGCTATGCCCCAAAGGACATATTTGATCCTGGCGCCTTGTGGTGTCCGTCCATAGCTGTTCCTGGCGATCTTGAACGCGGCAAAGAAGAGGGTAGCGGAAATGACGAGCGAGGCCGGGACAATGAGGAGTTTGAGCGGGTAACCTTTAGTCCTGGGAGTGATTTTGGCGTAGATTGCCACTGCGGTTCAAAAGTCGATATGTGAAGAGACGTGGGAGTGGAGAAGGGAAGTTACAAACCTCGCAGGTGTTGGACAAGTAACAGTGCTCTGTAGTTGGATCGTAGGATGCTCCGTGTAACCAAGCACAGCCGATGGCTACTCACCGGCTTATAGATATTAATAGCATAATAACCTGAGCAGATATCTCGGTGAAACTCTCAGCTCCATACCGATCAGGTGTTATCGTGTTGATATCGTATGGTTCCAAGTGGTCAGAGCCAGGGGAATGCAAAATATAGTTTGTTAGGTCGAACCCTTGTGTCGCGACCTGTTCTGATCTGGGGTTTCAGGCTCAAGGAGTGGTCGTTCTATTCTGTTGCTGCCTCTGCGAGGTAATGAAGATTGTTTGTAATGCTAAAGTCTATGTCTGTATTCGTGTCTCTAAGTAAGGTACAAGTCGCTGTGGTAGACGAGATAAAGCAAGATAGGGAGCTATCTTGCTTTCCTGACTCCTTATATACATGAGCGTCCGCAGTCCGCAGTCCGCAGTCCGCAGCCCGTAGTAATGAGTCACGTGTAGTGTTAATGTAATGTTAAGTAATCATTACTAACGGGGGCGGGGGTTAGCGCGGCTCCGAATCTTATATGAGCCGCGCGCTTAATCCTAGGGTCA
>WSTG01000023.1:0-50915 GCA_019616325.1 Ceratobasidium sp. 394 | reverse complement strand
GCCAAAACAATTTCCCAGACGCGACGCTTTTTAATCAAGACCAAGTACATACTAGTATGTATAAACTAGGGTTATACAGTACAACCTCGCCTTGTACGTACATATACTGTATCGCCAAAACTATACAGACTCACAAAAACTATACGGATTATACATGGCCCAGACCGTTTTTGCTGATGAGTTTGCTGACGCGGCCTCGTCGTCATCGTCGATGAACTGTGTACGGGCTCCGTTCCTACTCCGATCGATAATAGCCAAAGTTCCGTTTCTAGTCCGATCACGGCATCAACGGTCTCGATGCGGAAGATATCTGGGTCGATAGCGAAGTGTATGTCACCAGCGGGTTCTCGGGTAGAGCTGCATCGAGGTTTCTTGTACCCTTACAGGATTTAATGAGCAGGACGAGGAACGGTTTCCGGATATTGTTCCTTGAAGATAGTGAGTACACATCGAGCACTTTAAACACAAAAATACGTACGCAGGGTCATGGATAAACTCAAGGTAGTACACGTTCACTACGCGTTCGTAATTGACCTCTTCGATTGGGACATCCGGTAAGAGCACGTCATCGGCGTTGAGATCGGGGAGTACTGTAAACTGGGGGAAGCAAAATATAAGCGAGCTCTACCAAGAAGACGCCGACTAGAAAGGACATACCTAACAAACGAGTTATCGCGCGGAGTGCCACCAGAATTACGAGCGCGCTCTACCAGGCTGGCTGTAGGGATTCGGTCCCCATCGTCGACCAAACGAAAACGGCCGTAACTAACGATAGTGTCGAAGTCGATGCGCTCGCGGCGTTCAGCTGGTGTAAGCGTTTTGTATATGAGGCCGAAAAATTTCAGAAGCTGGTTCTTGAGTTGTACATCGACCGGGACATTTCTCTGGACCGGGTGACCGAGTATGATGCCAGGAACTGAGTATTTCAGCTATCGAATAGCTTGTTCCAACTGATGAAATTCACTCACAGTCTGGGTATCTCTTCTCGCGACTTGATAACCGTCTATATCTTTCAAATGTCCATTTGACCGTCGATCTTGCCAGCGTGGGTAAACCATAGGTGTGGCAGACAATCCTCATCTGCGCGCACCGTAGCACAAAGTTATCAAGGTGCCTGTACGGCTGATATCGGTTCCTCACGGCCGGAAGGAGGTGCCCACAGAAGCGCTCCATTACAAACGCCCAGGAGGTGCACGGAGGACCGGTTTTCCGGATGTAGAACATGACATGAAGCAATGCGTGGATCGTGAGGGGACAGGCGGGGAGTCGATCATAGTCGTATTGATAATAATATCTGTTGCGGTTGTGAGATAATGAAATTCGCTCAGTTATGTATATACTCACTCTTCGTACTCCTGCACCCATTGATTTATCATTTCCTCGAGTTCGTCGATTTGGACGCATCGAAGAATTATTTTGCGCATTAATAAAAAATGCCTAGAAGACGAATGGTTAGGGTGAAGATAAAAGTGTTTAAGTAATATGTATGGGACTTACTGGTAGTACGGCTCAACCAGCCGGCCTTGGAGGACAATCGGAGCGATATATTGGATCCAGAACGCGGACGCTTCGGCCTTGTAGAGGGTTTGATCTTGCGCGATATCGGGCAACGTGCCGACAAACTGTGCGGGTATAGTACACGCAGCCTTGGTAGTCAGCACGCCGACTTTGTTCCATACGGCCTCGGGGATCTGGTAGTTGCCTGTTCCTTGGTCAAGTTTTTTGAACTTACCAGTCCAGTGCTTGATCATATTTGGGACCAGGTTTTCAAATAGAAGGTGCATGATGTCATACGGCGCACAGCTCGCAAGGTCGATCGACTTCAGGTGCGCGAAAACTGGCCAACTGTTGACGCCATATTGCCGCGCCAGCGTCTTGCGGCGCCCTGGACGGTTGGCTAAGGAGTCGAGTGCGTTGTAGTGTTGCAGGAAAAGCTCGTGAGTGCGGTACAGCAAGAGGTCTGGGGGATAAAGTTCGTCCTCGCCTGGACGAGTCAATGGGATGTAGTAAACCGAATTCTTCGGTAGCCTGCACAGCACACCCGCCTTGTAGCAGGTACGACAAGGCATCATCGCGTTGTGACCTTTCAGGGCCAGAAGCCTCGAAACAGCAGGAATATTGCCAAAGAGCATGATAATAAATGCGCGTAGTACAAAACCGACCAACTGTCCATCCACGCTGGCCGCAGGGGGCGCCTTCACCGACTCAACTCCGCGCTCGAGCAGCAGGAGTTCTTCGAGGACTGAGATGAGAAAAGAATTCAAGTCTTTGCACTGCCGGGGGCCAGGGATGACGCCGACGCAGATGACATTTTCGAGACGATTGCGAAACCTAGGGTGCAGGTTATAATTAACAAAGATAATAGGCCAGGCAGTGGAAAGCCCACGTCGTCGTCGTTTAAATAACGTGAATCCATCGGTGGCTAACCCAAGCGCCAGATCTTCCGGGTTGTCGAAGAAGCGATATTCGCTGTTGGGGTCGACTCGCGTGTTCCGGAGCCGGTGATAGTTTTCGGCATCAAAGACATCGTGGATCATCGTGGGATCGGGATCGGGATCCGCCTCGGCTTTGGCCCGGTACTGGAGTTTCTCGGCCATGTCGGCGCTCATAAAGAGGGCCTGGAGTTGGGGGATGAGGGGGGAATAATAGAATGAACGCCGCGCCCGGCCAAAGGCATTGTACCGAGCTTCGTTGCAGAAAGGGCAGACTCGAAGATCGCTGTATTTGCCGATGAAGCAACAACACGAGTTCACGCAGCAGTCGTATGCACGTGTCTCGAGCCCAGCGAGGATGCGGAGGCGTCGATATGCGACAAACTCGCTCGGGAGGTCAAGCGCTTCGCAGGGACCATAGCGGAGCTCGCTGTAGGTCTGACGGGAAAAATGGGTGCGAAGGCGGGTGGCTAGGAACCGCATGGTGTTCTTGTCTTTATTGGAGATCGTTTCGCTGTCTATTAAATGTTGTAAATTGTCAGTAGGGTTTAATGCGCAGTCAGTTACTCACATAGGTCCATCCATTCCTCATCTACAAGGTCACCAAGCTCCGTGTCCATTGCTGCCCGGACCCGCTCGTCCCCCATGTCAGGCTCGTAGAGCGCGTCGAGTCCATGGTCCACGGGCTGGCCGGGTTCCTCTTCAAATTCGGGCTCTCCATCGGCCGGGTCGTTGACCTCAGAGGGCTCGGAGTTGAGGTCGCTGCCGGGGTCGGGCCAGTCGTCGATGTGAACGGGGGGATGTTGCCTGAGCTCGTGAATATGTTCGGGCTCTGAATGTTCGACATGTTAACTAGGCTAACGAATATTAGGTAGAGCTATAACTACACTTACCGACATACAGGGGTACATGGTTGTCGGCAAAGCCAACGACTATGTTAGCAAGTGCCCGGGCCTCGTCTACGGGTGGGAGATGGTGAGCACGTATCCTCTACTACCAAATGCACACTTACCTTCACCAAAATCTGGGGTTGCGTCTCTCCCCGCCCTGACAGCAGCGTCGACATCCATCTCAGCACCACCGAGTCCAACATTATCGATGTCCATCTCAGCGCCACCGAGTTCAGCGTCGTCGTCATCGAGGTTATCCGCATACTCGGCTGCCTGGGCCGCGTCGAGCCGCTCGTTGAGCCGCTCGAGGAAAATCTGGAGGTGTCGGGCAAGCTGTCGAGTCCCATACTTCCTGCCACAGCAGAAACACCGCCTCTTCGGCTCGGGAGGCTGAGGCACCGGGTCGAGGTCCATTGGCGCTCTGAGGTCGTTGTTGTAGAGGGGCCATCTTTATAGTCGGGGGCGAGATGGTGGTGATGGCGGGCACGTTGTGGACTCTGGTCACGTGTTCTATTTATCTCCTCCGGGAGCCCGCTAGCCATACTTGTTCATGCCTTCGTAGATATATCCCCCCGTGACGTCTGTGCCTTTTGGTTTTGTTTTGTTTCTGGGCTTTGCCTACTGTGTTTCGACTTGTGTTCGTGCAGCAGTTTAAATACGTATTCATAAAAAACTCTGATCACGTGCCGATTGCGCCAGGAAGGCCGCGCCAGAAGTCCGGGCAGGACTTGTCGTCTACCCGCCCACCACACCGCAACACCTCGAGCCAGACACATCAAGAACTCCACGCCCCCAAGGTCGTCCTTGCGTACCCGACAATCGAACGATCAAGTGTATTGTGGCAACGGCAACGTGTTGCGGGAACTGGCCTACGGTAAGTCGCCCCTACCTCTCTGTGTCATGTGCTAACCGCCATCTATTCCGGCACGTCTTTAGCTCCAGCGCGAAAATGGCAATGTGCGGAGCGCCCTCGTTCACTGCTTCAAGCAGGACAATCTCCAGAACGCCTATTCCGCTTATCAGTAAGCCCTCTATTATCTCCCCAACCCCAAGGTGCCTACAAATTTTGCATTGAGCTATTAGGCTCGTTCAACAGCTTCGAGACCCGAAAATTTAGTACGGCATCAGCACTCTCTACTGCGGCAGCCTCCTTGAGTACGCCAAAGAAGCTTTTCCCGCCTTGATGATCGCTAGCTAATACTTGGCGTCTAGCTAGACTAAACCAGCGTTAGTTAACCCCCCATCTACGCATAAGGTGAGCATGCGTTACGATATAAGCTGATTATCTCTACGATTCTATAGATTAATGCCTCTAATTCCCTGGAAACCCCCGAAACCTACTTGTGACGTTAATCACCCGTTGGCCTTATCCCCGCTAACACTTGTCATCCAGGAAGGCTGATTAGCCGACGCTCCCACTCAGACGGTCAAAGTACGCCATTCGGGCATGTTACTACGCACCCTGTCAATATGCAAGCGCACGCTCGCCAAAATCGCGCTGGATCTGGTCGCCCATTCCGAGCAGCCTACAAGCCCAGATTAACTTAGTTCTTCGACGACATACCAGGTGAGCACGCTCTACTCCGTTGATATACTTGATTATCGAGCCTAATCTAACGCCTCTATGGTAAACAGCCCAAACTCGATCGCTCGCTCCCACTCTACCCCTGTCTTCTCGACACGCTCGGAGTTTCCCTATCCGAGCCCCACGAGCACAGCAACGGCGGATATTAAAACCCACTTTAGTTCCTGCCGTGACGCACACGTGTGCTTGACGATCAGAAAGATAATGCCCAGGTATGTCGCATCACACCTCCACCGCACTCTCCCGTCCCCCTCCTGATTATGAATTGCGCTTACTGCTCCCCTCCTAACGGCGAGAACAAATCTTGGTTTCACCCAGCAGGCACCTGCCCCAACCTCGATAAATATTATCACGGCGCGACAATATATGCTACTGGCAGGTAAGCCGCAACTGGTTAAATACCGCCTCACCAGTTATCTAACAATTTGTTTAGCCCAATGATATTGCTCACTCGCCAGGCATGGTTACAGCCAGCCATCGACCCATCATCCAATGCTACCTCCAAAACCCCTTCCACCGTCACCTCGTTCAAGAAGGCTACCGGTACAATTACGCGTCTGGCTAGAGCGCGTAGTTGCCCAGTAATCTCGACAACTGGCCCAACCTCTGCCGGATTGCGGGTGGTGAAAGGGGATGAAATTGAAGTCCTCTGACCGGACGTGAGGCTAGGACCCTCTAGGTCAGTAGCTTTTGTTTACACCGGCCTCGCACACAACTGACTGTTCCTTTTCAAGTGTATTGCACATCAATTTCTATCTTCTCTCGTATCATGCACTCCATATTTCTACTTGTTCTGCTTGTTTACCTCGCGTGTCTCGGGCCTTTTTGCCCTGTCATTCACTTCACTCGTTACTTTGTGTCTTACGTCCTTGATGAAAATTTTATGAACCTTGAAAACCAACGCACAGCGCTGCGCGGCAAACAAGGAGCTCGCCCAAAGCTTGTCGAATCTGCGGGGACTAACCCAGTCACGTGATGGCCGCACAGAGAGTCCGAGCAGGACTCTTTGTTAATCCGTCCACCACACCACCTGCTAGACGCACTTCAAGCACAGATCTGCTTTAAAATACCCGCTTACACACACCTATCGGCTAGACGGAATGGTATCTATTGTGCCAATGGTAGTACGAACACAGAAGGTACGATTTTACGTACTGCCACTACGATCATCCCCGCTGACACCCAACCCCCAGCCAGATTAACAGCTCACCATTCGCCGCTCGGACAGCCGAACATGCCATCAGGACATGTTACCATGCGGCCTGTCAACGCGCGAGCACCGAGTCGCCAAAATCGCGCTTGATCGAGCCCGCATTCCGGCCAGCGGCCTACAATCCCTGATTGGCCCCTCTTCGACTACGTACAAGGTAAGCACCACCAATTGGCCTCAGCTAATCAGTTTTTCGACTTACCTAGATCCATTCTATTACCCCAACCAGATACGACGTGGAACACAGAACACGCTCACGCTTCATTCCCCCTCGGCATGCGCCTTGACACGCCCTTTTCATTACCGGCCATGTTGTACAAACATGCAAAGGGGAACAACCAGCCGAGCATATGCTGAACACGCTTCGCCCCGCCTCATGCTCTAGAGCGGAAAGTACAAGACACGCAGATGCGCCATGTTCCCACTCGTCCCCTTCCGCCCCTTCTTTCTTTACCTCATGGCTTGTACTTATTGCGATTTATACAACAGGTTTGGGCGACAGCTTGATGACCACTCTAAGTGCCCGCCCTGCAATTCTCCTGCTGATAAATAGGTTTTGCGTGTCGGTTGGACACAAACCCGGTAAGTGTGTCCCTCCCTTGTTTCTGTTTTTACGACACTTACCGATTTTCAGCCGAGATCTGGATCTTCTGACCATAGTTGGATTGAATGCCCCGGCGGAGAGTAACAACATACACACTAGTAAGTTTTAACATAATTCTGTTGGATCACACGGACTAACATCAGTACCACATAGTTCTACCACGGTACGTTCACTCACTTGAGACAAACGCGCCATCGGTTAACCCAGAATTAAGACCGAACGCATCGGCGAATTTGTGCACCAGATTCACTGCCCACCTCTTTTTCTGCCTCAACGCCTCCCCTGTGACGCGACCGCTGGCTGTTACTCCCCGCCTCGCACTCTGGGCTGCCGATTCTCCATCTCAGGTTCAGCTTCACTCGAATATCGGCCTATCCAGCGCCGGAAACGCCTCTCGAAAGCCGTCAAACCCAGCAATTTGTATCGCCGCGATCCTGGCGCACACTCCGTGGCACGGCTTCTCCAGCAGGTCTGGGTTCCCAAGCCACTACCGCGCTTTTCGCTTCAGTGGGAAGCCTGACTATTTGTACTTCCACGAGCTCTTCCACGACCTCACCATTTGCGAGGGTTGTTTGGATGAGTCCTACGGCGACACGGATCGTATGGCGACCGAGCAACCTTGGCAACTGGTCAAGCCTCCACAAGGCCGTAAACGGTGAGGGTATGTAGTCGCGCAAATGCCTTGAGCTATCCGGGATTCCTGTTCTATACTGTTATGTTTACCCCCTCACTCGCGTCATCTACCTTGGACTTCCAATGTCTTCGATCTGTGTTATTTGTATTGCGCTTGTTGTCGCCACTCAACGCCCTCCCACTGTAACACGTCTATGCGCCCCCTGCTGAGCTCAGTGTCGCCGGAGCACTTGCTACTACGACGACCCCAACCCTGATGAACCGCTATCTCATTGGCAGTGCCGAGTCACGGCAGCTTCGTTCCACCGGTTACAGACGGCATAACGGGGAGTCACTAATTTACGACACGTTCCGCCAAGGATCGTGCTGGAAATCGAGGGGCTCACACGATGGGTTCGTCAGCACCAGGCTCTTTACCATCACAACCTGATCGGGCTCGACCTGGCCTTGACGAAGGTTGGTTGAAAAAGTGCGCCATTTTTCGTCCGTTACTCGCACTTGTCGCCGAAGCATCACGACCGTTGTGAAATGGTAGAATATACCGAGACCCAACTTCACCTCTGGCCGATCCGCCGGATCCTCGTGGAACAACGCAGCCGATGGGCCTTCTCTGACCGGTGGGAATTGATGCCCGTCCCCGCAGATTACAACGTTGACTCCACCATGATCCGCAGTCGCAGCAAGCAAGTCGTGCGCCATCCTATCAATCTGGATATGCCTCGATAATTGACCCAAAAATTCTTTGGGCAACATCGAATACTCGTCGATGATGAGGTATCGTACATCCTTCCATATTTTTGCGAGCTTCGCTTCTGCGTTGTCGCTCAGGGTGTTCTTGCCAACTGAAATGCACCCAATATTATGGATATTTTTGCCTTGAATACGCAATGCGGCAATGCCTGGCGCTCAATCCGTTAGCTAACCTCCAGACTGGCTAGCAGATGCCACACACACGAGTATAGGCAGCCTTGATCAGCATACCAACTACGCCCCGCCGTTCGAATTCTGCCGTAATTGTCTGGATGACCTTTGACTTTCCCGTTCCTCCCTCGCCGACCAGCAACATCAGGTGGCGGGGCACCAGTGCGGATTGCTTCAAGCGTTGGCGCGAGATGCCCCCGTACAATATTGAACGCTCGGAGTTATTCAGGAAACAAGTCGCTGACTGCGGCTGGGTCTAGAGCATACTGAGCGAGCAGCTCGACCACCATTCCAGCCACATCGGCCACAGCTACATTAACGGAGTGCATATACTCCACCCATGCAACATCCCCGACATCCTCGTTCGCGTCATCCGTCATGCCAGCGCTTTCCGGCCGTTAGCGCCATCGTCAAAGCGGAAGGCCTCGGAGCTGGATGGTGCTGATGCTCCTAATAGGCAGCTGAAGAACTTTGCATCAACGGTCTAATTAAAACTGATACGCAACTTCTATATTCTCGCATGCTCATGTACCCTATTCCTGATGTACATTACATTTGTCCTGTAATCTTAAACACTGCATTTGTTTTTTGTTGAACCAATCATACAAATCCCGAGCAAGGTTGCTGTTGCCGCAGGCGACGCTCTAGAATTCATAGCAGTCTGGGTTTGTTTGCGTCTTTGCTTGCGTTCTTTTTGTTCTTTTTGGAAATAGACCTGCCCACACATACCCAAACACTACGTCCCGCGACAAACAGAGAACACAACAAACAGAAAGCATAGTTTTAGTTATGAGTGCGAACGAGGTCTAAGTATACACAATAATTAAATTCAGCTGAAAACCATACCACCCTGAACAGATATCTGAGCCTACATATCCAACCCCATAGTCACAATGAATTATAGTAATCCGAGTCCAAAAACCACGTCTCGTCCTTATAATCCTAAGGCCTCAAACGCTTGGATGATCTAATATGTCCAACATATCTGTTTATACCAGGTCAGAGTCTCCGCATCGAGAGCCTCCAATCTACCACCTTCGGCAGCTAGGTCCTTGTCCAATGGTTGCATACACTCAACCAAACCGTCTGGGGCTCCGGAGCGCACACGAGCAAACATCCGGCTACCAAGCGCTCCAGAGCTCTTGTGGATTTTGCTGACGCATTAAGTATGTTTTCGTCAAAGTCCCGCAAGATTCGAATGATTTTCATCCCGGAACTCCTTGAGAATGCAACATAGACATTGAAAATGGTCAGCTGTTTCCCCGAGGGAGACGTTGTTATGTCAACTATGACCGACTCGGTTACCTGCCCTTGCGACCGATAGTTGGTGAACGCATATACGGATGTGATGGAGAACTGTAAGCGCCGGGTAGTTCCTTGACTCTGCGTGATCTGGCCGCCTTTTTGAACGTCCATCGTAATCTTGAAATTCTTCGACACCGGAACGATTGGCACAACGGCGGCCTCGAGATGCGGGAGATCAATGGCATGCGTATGTCGGGCTAATTTAACCAGGATGTACAGCGGTAAGTGTTATAATGTCACCACCGTAGACATGGCATCGAATGCCGGCTCATCTGGGTTCAACACAATATCACGATTTCCTCTCGCGCACCATTTGCGATGTCTAGATCGGTTTCGACGTTAAGGGTAACAATAACCTTCATCCTGACGGCAAGCATCACAGCGTCGGGCAAACCGCCAGGCTTATCGCTCATCACGAAACTGGAGCCAGGCTGGTTAGCACTTGTAAGTCCTTGTAATACCAAGCAGACCAAGCAGACCAAGCAGACCAAGCAGCCTGGTATATTCCTGGCAAGGACTTGCCACCCACCAGCGGCTTCGGTCAGCCGGTTAGTAATTGTCAATTGGAGCACAGGTTGGCGCGCGACGCCACCAGTGTCAATTGCGTCAGTGTGCCGTCATAATGGTAAGCTACCGGCGGTTGACGTAGTCAGGTTAGCCAGCCCCCATCCAAATGGAAGAGAGATGTTGGGATGGGGTCTGGGACGGCCTCCTAGTGCCGGATCGAAAAGTCTGCGTTAGATCAATCGATTAGATTTCAGAGTAATGAAATCGATGCTCCAATTACAATCAGGAGTAATCGATCCCAGCTAACGCAGACTTTTCGATCAGCCTCAAGGAGGCCGTCCCAGACTACGGTTGACGCCAGCCGGACTGATCAATGCTAATGGCAAGGCAGTCCTGCCGACAGTGGCACTATGTCACAATAGGCGAGGGCACTTGTATCATTCTCAAAGGCTTATCAGCCACCAGCCGATTCAGTCAGCCCGATAGTACTCCTAAATGACTCGCCAGACTGACGTTCTTTGCCACAATGACTTTAATAAACAGTCAGTTGCCTAGATGTCAATTGTACAACAGCATGGCGTAAATCGCATAGCTTTCATACACGGTCCGGACACGCAATTTTTATACCAAACGGGCAAAATGTGCAAGTAGAGACGTTGTGGGTCGGCACTTGAAATTTGTCTAAATGCTGTCACGAGCTGTAAGAATAATAGCGACAGAGCAGGAGGGTAAATACATAACTTTCTGGCATATACTATACACGGTGGGATCTATGCCCTTGATATATCATTTTAATACTTTTATTGTACCAGATTGTAACAGGCAGAACTTCAAACATAGTATTATCGCAGCACATCATAATAGTATACAGAATCGCCGCTATATGCGCCGTTGCCCATCTACTAGTCCTCTCCCTCGGAATCGCCTTCGGCGTCAACCTCGGCTTCGAGAAGTGCGAGCATGCCGTCGTTATCGTCATCTTCCCCACCCACATTGTTATCAGTATAAACCGGGTTCGGGAAGAGTGTTCTAAGGGAGCAAACCCGGGTTAGTATTGTGGGTGCGAGTGAGATTACAATTCCGCGACTCACTTGTTCCAGTGTGTGATCAAAGCGTCCGCCCGAGACTTAAATTTTGGGCGTTCTAGGTAGTCACGAAGCTCGGTGTAAAACTGGATATAGTTGAAAGTTCCTCCATCGTCGCTGAATACTTCTTCTGCAGAGAGCGCAAATCGAAGCTTGGGGTCTGTGAGTGGCGAATCCAAAGGCAAGCGATTTCAAATACTTACTATCACAGCCACATATGCAATGAACCCAGTTGTGACCCGGTTGACGGTTCAACTCGTACTTTGACCCGATCCCCTTGCGGCCTCGCCTTGGAGCTCCTGGCCGCAAGCGAATGGAAGGTAGAACTGCTGACGGTGACTCCAAGATTATCTTGGCCGTCTGAGGGATGATGTGAGTCGACTGGACCAAAACACTGCAAATACAACCCGCTTACGTCCAATAAAATCTTTGCCTCGCATAGCCCTTCTGAGGGCTTCGCTCGATTGCCTGTGCCGTCCCGATACAAGACGCGAGGCCAATATTTAGCGATCATGGGTGGCTTCCCACATTCTAAAAACTGCCGCCTTTGTCTGTAATGTAGGTAAGTCCCAATGCGACATGCGTAGTAATATATTACCCACTCAGGGTCATCCCAGTCGACTATGATTGGCGATAAACGGTACGCACACTCCAGATGGGCTAAACCGCGCTTTGACTTTGGTTCGTGCAGAAGGGGAGGCGACCAATCCCTCATATGTGGAAGTGCGTTTTTGACTTTGTTGTTGTCCTCGGCCTTTGCGCCACTCCGACCGTCTGCAAGCTGTGGACATGTCAGATGTAAGCATGGTATAGTGAGTGAATTTCATTACCTTGTGACGGACATTCCTCATAAATGAGTTGTCCTTTGTCGCCAAAAGCTCGAATAAGTCGGGCTGGAGGCGGTTGAGCTCGTCATAGAGCTCAAAGTTGAGCTTTTCGCTGTGATTTCAAAAAGTCAATATGTATGTCTTAAAATCTCTACACCATTTGATACTTACGCTTTTGAAGCTGTAGCCCGCAGCGTATCGATGGACCCATTGTCGGTCGCTTCTTGGATTTGTGCATCCGCCCGCAACACCGGACGAATGTTCCAAAACATAGCGATCATACGTGTTAGCTGCCGTGCAGTCGTTGGCAGAGGACTCCGATCGCTGTCGAGTTCCTGTTCTTCCGTTGGCCTGCCTCGAGTGGCCTGAGGAGGTACAGGTGATGGAGATCGGGAGCGTTGCCCGCGAGGTGCGCTGCATTGATTGGTGAGTCTCTAACATCTTGAATATTGGAACTCCTGTCTACTTACGTCTCATGCCGGGATGTGCGGGCGTTACGTTGAGGGCCAGCCATAAGTATAAGGGACGTACAGGAATGGGGGGAGTGAGGTAGAAAAGCGAAGAGAGGGCACTGAGAGCAGAGGTACGCTGTGTCCTCGACTGCAACCCGTGCTTATATACCCCTTAGAATATTTTCTCGAAATTTCTGGCTACCTCGACGACGCGCAATCCCGACCGGCGGTGACTCTTCCCCGCCGCTTAATTGCAAATTACTAAGCGAACTCCCTTATATGGGATGTTACCGCCACAATCCCGACTCCAGCGCTGACGCGTACTATGGTGGCTGCTGCGCATGATCAAATATGTGAGTAGTCCGCACTAGCCTGAATAAATGGTCCTGGGGGTGAACAGTATTCTAGGCCGTTCTATATGGTACACTCTTTGTGCTCGCCACAACCCCATCCCTTTTCTTTCTTCCCTCCCGATGCCACCAAGTCGCGCTCGATCGTACCCATGTATCTGTCTCAAACGTGTATTCGACAACCAAAAATCCCTATCGCTACACGAGAACAAATGTCCAGCTGTGATAGAGCGTGATCGTGCCCATTATGTCCCTTATCGTGCACGCAAGCGGCAATTTGTGCAAGATACACCCAATGCTCGTGATCACTTGACAAACCCGGAGCCTACAGGCATCCAGGATTGTTCTCGCACAGATGTTGACATCGTTCCGGTAAGTTTGAACATTATCTGTAAATTTAGCAGCGTATTCTTATGATCCTTACCAGTCACCAACAGAGGTGGTCGATCCGCTTGGCATTCCGAGTGCCGCAGAATACCTCGCTGGCGATGTGTCATCAAGCATGGCAACTCCTATGTCAAAACCAACCCATTACCCGTCTACACGCTCCCATGTTCGGCAGTTGCGTATAGGCTATCGTGAGGAGTGCGATGCCTTCCCTGAACCTCCAGCACCGCTTTCCTCAACCTCCATTTCTTCCTCGACATTTCAGCGCCCTCGCCTGCCTCGCAAGCAGATTCGATTCACCCCATTCGAAACAACCCCAGACTCTTTTGGCCGATATCGCATTTATCCATCAGAGCCTCGCACTATCCCTGATAGCAAATGTGTACCGACCGACTTCTGTGATCGACCTCCTGTGATTGAAGAGGCCAACGAGGAAACACGGAAATCTACTCCGTTATCAGAAGTAATTTCCCCTTGCCCCAACCTCACAACGTTCCACCTCCTGCACTGGTTCTGGAAGGGTACTAGCAAATCCCAGGCTAGCCGCAAGGACTTACAGCAAGTCCTGCTTCGGCCAGATTTTGACCCTCACGAGCTCAGCGGCGTGAATTTGGGAGCGATTGACAACAAACTGGCAGCCTCGGCGTATTCAAGGGAAGATTGGGGGTCATTTCGGGTGTTAGATGGCTGGGTGGAGAAGTCGGTAACTGTCCAGGTGCCACTCCTCGGGAAGAAGAAGGCGGGCCAATCTGCTGCAGTTCCAATTTCTGGTGAGTTATTTTACATCTAATTTGTATGTAGGTGCCTATCACTCATATCAAACTAGGCTTGCATTCACGCAAGATTCTCACAGGAGTCCGCAAGGCATTTTCGAGTAATAACGTTAAACATTTCCACTATGAACCCTTCGAATCACGCTACCTACCTCCTGGCGCTTCCAAATCCGAATCTCAAGCTATTTCCGATGAGATATATACCTCACCCGCAATGCTTGAAGCGCATAAGGATGTGCAGCGACTCGAAATCGAAGATTCAAAGTGCACGCGTCCACGTGTTGTGGCTGCAATAATGCTTGGCTCCGACGCAACCCAACTGGGCACATTCAGTACGAAGAAAGCATGGATGCTCTACATGTGGCTCGGTAATATGAGCAAATACGAGCGCTGTAAACCTAGCTCAAAGTCCTGCTTTGATTTGGCACACATACCATCGGTGAGCGAAATCCTTGCTAAGCTTTTGTTTCTGTGTAATAATGCATACTGTTATTGCAGCTCCCGGATAGTATCAAGGACATAATCACCAAGCTGAATGGACGTGCACCTCCGTCTGCCTTGCTGACACATCTCCGGCGTGAGCTGATGCACGCAATCTTCCTCGAGCTTCTCGATGATGAGTTTCTTCATGCTTGGAGACATGGAATCGTTATCAAATGTGCTGATGGAATTACTCGCCGAGTGTTTCCAAGGATCTTTACTTACTCGGCGGATTATCCGGAGAGGTGAGTTTTCTGCTTTAGAGGGCGTTTTAACTCAATAACTTGAGTATATGCAGAGTCATACTGGCTACAATTCGTGACAAAGGGCGCTGCCCATGTCCTCGGTGTTTAATACCTATGAATCAGGTCCACAAAATGGGGATGCGCTCCGATATTTCCGCTCGAGTTAAAACCCAGCGGCGTGACAACCTTAAGCGGCAACGTTTGATCAACCAAGCACGCTCCATAATATACGAAGGGAACAAGGCGGTCAGCAATACTGAAGTTGAAGATTTACTCCAGCCAACATCCCTTGTACCCACACAGGCGAGTTATTGCTCCGTACATGCAAATTAACAAAGTTTTCACACCATCTTGGTACTTAGAATGCATTCTCGCAGCGACTACTCCCCCTCAATTTTGATTTTCACAAGATGTTTGTTGTTGATATGTTGCACGAAGTTGAACTAGGAGTGTGGAAGTCGCTTTTCACACACCTGGTTCGCATTCTCTATATGCGTGGACCAGACACTGTAGCTGAGTTTAACCGACGGTGTGCACTCATAAAGTTCATTCCGTTATTTTTTTTCAATACTAAACGGGTCTATAGGTTTCGATTAGTTCCCACATTCTGTAACTCAACGATCCGGAAATTCAGCGAAGATGTCGCCAGCATGAAGCGTTTAGCTGCACGGGATTTCGAGGATATTCTTCAGGTCATTTTAGTTCTCACTATTCTCGTCGTCGTGCTGAATAATACTTCTGGCATTCTACAGTGTTGTATCCCAGTATTCAAAGGCTTGCTTCCGGACACAATCGATGCTCAAGCACAGCAGCTATTGTTTACATTCGCATATTGGCACGCCCTGGCAAAACTCCGTCAGCATACAGATACTACGTTACGAAAACTCAAAATTGCCACCTCGAAATTGGGGGACACCATGCGCATGTTCAAGAATAGCACGCTTGACCTGGAAGTGCTCGAAACACCACGTGAGTTCAGCGCACGGCAGCGTCGGGCAACGGCACGGGCACAACAGCGCTCGAACTCAAGCTCACAAGTACAAATCTCGCGGAGGCGCTGTGAACTGAACCTGAATACATTCAAGTTCCATAGTCTTGGTGACTATGCACCCACGATATCTCAACTTGGAACCACGGATTCATTTTCCACGCAGACGGTAATGTGTTACTGTATTTACTCAAAATTGTTGGTTTAATGATGGTTGTACCTTGCTGATAGGTCGAGCTCCAACATCGCAAACCCAAGGCCAGTGGGAGCGCACAAATATGCGAGAAGCTATCCCCCAGATGGTGCGCATCGGCGATATTGGTGATGCGCTAGATACGATCGCAGCTCGCCTCGACAAGCTTGAACATGCCAAAAACCCATCGCAGGATTCCGGTAGCGATGATATGATTAGCCGTGACCCATACTGGATTGGTCAGACTGATCACACCGACAACGCCATTAATATTCCATTGTGGGTGGATAATCATAGTCAGGACCGTGCTGTAAAGGTGAGTGGTGTCGTCAGTGCCTGATACGCAGTTTAATTTGAGATAACTCTGTCAAGTTTTTTATCCCCTCTCTGAAAGAGCACTTGCTCTCTCGCATACCCGGCGATCACCAACCTACCGATCTAGGAAAAATTGTCTTCCAGAACGACCGCATGTACTCACATGCCACGCTCCAGATCAACTATACATCATACGACGTTCGCCGCCAGCAGGACACCATCAATCCCCGTACACCTTGTCGATTTGTCCTCCTCCCAGCGCACACAGATGGTGATACATCTGTCCACCCATTCCTATATGCTGAAGTTCTTGGCATTTATCATGCCAATGTTCGATATTCTAACCGCCCGCCAAAGCGGATGGACTTTGTGTGGGTGCGTTGGCTTGACTATGACCAGGAGGAGCCGGGTGGCTGGGATATTGGTCGCCTTGATCGGGTGTCATACAGCAAGTATCGTAACGATAGCGAGCTGCTGGATGCGTTTGGGTTTATCGACCCCCCGAATATCGTCCGTGCGTCACATCTGATTCCTGACTTTAGTTCGGGAATACATCGCACCATTCCAAACACGAAGGCGAAATCGTTGGTGTATGATAGTGAGGGCGACTGGAAATATTACTATGCTAGCCGGTAAGTTTGTCCTTTTTAGTCTCAAGCCTTGGAGCCTAACAGATTGTGCGTAACTAGCTTTGTGGACCGGGACATGTTTATGCGCTATCTCGGAGGAGGAATTGGACATTATAATCAAACTGCTCCGGCCAGTACAAGCGGCGAGGCTGAAACTTCTTATGGTACGTGTGTTTTAAGGTTGTTTTCCAGTTTTATGGGCTAATATACAGGGGTGATTTAGAGATGGAAGATAGCGATCTTGAAGAATTGGATGCTGGGGGAATGGATGTCGAGGGGCCTCATCTTGAGCGCAACAATCACAACGAAGGTGGCGGGGATAACAATGATGATCAAGAGGAAGATGTAGGAGAAGAACTCTGGGGTGCAGGTGAAAGCGATGAAGGAAGTGAGTTCACTGCAAGCGAGGGGGAATATGATGATTTTGTTGAAGGGTTGTACGAATTATAGAGAAACAAAAATTAGTTGGTTGTACGGGCGCTTAGTATGAGTGGCTGTGCTTACAGCCACATATCCATCCTTCTTACAAACTACCACCTCCTCGCGCTGATTTGGTCCGCCCCAGTCTGAGACTGGGTAGATCTCTTTAGTTAACGGAGCATTGCCATGGCCCCTTCCGCGTCATTACCAGGCGCGTTCACTTTTTTCAATTTTCTTGGTTGTCGCTCCGACTCCACATCCCCGTGTTTGAATCCCCCCTCGTCTGCTGCCACCTGCAAACTACACGTCCACGCCCGACTACTTCCAGCCCCCGTCGTCGACCCTGCCCCTGCCCGCCGCTCACTACCACCAGTCCCAAGCCACAACTATGCACCGTCGCCGACACACACTGGCACGCCACCCGCCCGCGCACGCACCAGCACCACCATCACGCACACCATTATCTGCACGACCACCAGCCGAGCCACTCGCATTACCCGCACGCCCACCACCATCGGCGCACGCACGCTCGTCACATCACCTGATCGCCGGCCACACCCACTCGCACGTCCACGTTGTCCACACCCATCCGCTCGCCGCTCGCGCCCACGTCGTCCTCGTCCACTGCGGGCTCGCCCCGGCCTTTGTGTCCCGCACTTTCGGCCAGCCCGCCGATGGCCAGCACTCCCACGTCCATCCTCAACGCAATTGAGAGCAGGAGTGGTTCGCAAACGGGGGAGCCCTGGTTGTGCGCGTGCGTGAACAGGAACGACAGGTTTGGCAGGAGAAGGGCTCAGCGACGTGCGCCGACCGCCGATGACCAAGCGACCACCCGAAAGTCTGCGCGTCAGCCGGCAAGCGTCCATCCCTCTCCTAGACGACCCCAACTCGAGTCGGCGGCGGCCCTGGCAACACCGACATCTGGCAATTTCCCGCCTCGCCGCCGTTGACTCGGTTATGCTCGGATACCTCCTTCGCTCAGCCGCTCGTTCCACTCTCCGACTCGGACTCGGATGGTTCAGACCTGGAGTTGGATCTTGATGGGGACAGTGTCATTCGTGATTTTGGAATCGACCACGACGTCGAGATTCTCGATGCGGACCCCGACGACGGCCGGGCGCAGAGTGCCGAGGACGACGAGGGCGACGAGAGCTGACATACTGCCCCGCCATTCGCCCCTAGGGATCCCATGTTTTCGAATATCTTTCCTCACGCAGACGACCTTCCACCCCGACCCAATCTCACCCGCACCCCTAGTACTCGTCCGACATCTATGATCCTAGACGACATGCAGCCCAAGGCCAAGCGTCGCTCGCTCGACTTTTCAGTGGCTGCCTTGACAATGCCCAGGCTGTTGCTTACGCCTAACCGGTCCAAGCACCGCGAGCCAGTGGCCGAGCGCAGCTCGCCTCCCGAAGGCTCCTCTCCTGCCTCGCCTACTGCTCAGAAGCACCGTCTCGGCCTGCCTCTGCCGTGCACACCTGGGGCTGAGAACCACAGCTGGCACTGTGGCATGGACGTAAATTCCGAGTCGATCCGCAAGGTAAGTTTGTTCCTGCCATTCCATTGTTCATAAAACTTAATTTGCCCCACGGCTCTTGTTGATTGACGACGAATACAACCTCGATTCAGACTCGGACTCCCCCTCTCGTACGTTCCCCAACGCTGCCAAAGGGAAGGGTTGCCCGCGCGAGCACACCTGGGATCCCTCGACGCACAAGCTCAAGGGCACTCGCCGTCTGGCGGGAGGGATTTTCGCGGACCCTGGCTCGACGGCGATCCCAATACCCGAACAAGTCCCAAGCGCGGATCCGACTTCGCCGTTTGTCCTTCAAACCGCGGCTTCGAACGCACCAAAGGATTTCGTTGCCCCAGCCTTTTCTCTTAGCGCATTTTCGCCTCCGTGGACCTCGTCGCCGTTCAAGGTCAAGCCGAGGAGGACGGGCGGATTATTCGAGAATGAGATGGGTTTTGGCGGAGAGGGCAGGGCCGGTGGAATGGAGAACGAGATGTTCCCGTCGATCGCGATGAGCTCGCCGGGCCCCAAACGGGCTCCAAAGCGCGCGCCGCTTGCGTCGATTCCCCGACTGAACGTGGACGGGCGCCCAGGCGTCAACTCGCAGGTCGGTCACGCGAGCTTCTCGGACGTGTCGAGCCTGTTGAGTGGGCCGTTGAAGAAAAGGTATCAGGTGAGGGACTCGAATGCGATTGCCGATGAGAGTATATTGGAAGAGCGGCCGGATTTGGATGAGGACGGGGGGAAGCCGCGGACGCGGGCTCGGACAATGTCGTTCCGTGCGGCAATCTCCCGAACGTCAGTGTTAATTTCAATCTCCCCAAGGACAACGACGACCTCGTTACGCCCCAGTTTGGGCCCGGTATGGCAAGCGCATGGCCCGACGTCAAGGACTCGGACGAGCAGGACCTCGATCAAGAAATTTTCAACAGCATGGTCTCGCATACGTCGTTCTCGATTGACAGGACCGGAGCGGGCGGTGGCGCTGGTGGAGGGATGCCTGGCACGCCTGTGAAAAAGGCCGTGTTTGGAACTTCGGGTGTGGGTGTTGGAGGGGGATCGATTGCGATGGGTGGCGCGCGTGGTCGGATGACGACTTTGCCGGATCATAGAGGAAAGGCGTTTGGTGGGCGAAATGGTGAGTCGCATGCAAGTTGTATGTGTTAAATTAACTGAGTTTACCATTATAGCTCCTCGACCCTCACTTCCCATTCGTTTCCCTGAACTCTCCCCGACTCCCCAGACGACAGCCCTGCGGCCGGGCGTAGTAAACTCCCTACAATCGATAGCAACGAGTCACCTACCATGCACCAGTTCTGGAACCCTGGCGGACCGGATGAGTCGCCGTCACTTCGCCCGCGTCGGAAATCTGGAGACGTCTGGTCTCCCGAGGCGGAAATCAGCCGGGGGCGATATTTCACTCAACCTCGGCATGCACAAGCAAAGACCGCCGACTCGCCTAAACGCCCGCCGCTCGGAGGTCAAAGGAGGTCGTATGGCAGCCTCAGGCTCGGCTGACCGCGCGGGCGCGAACGGGACCCGATTCCCATGTTCCCATTTGAAGAGGGCCAGGAGAACCAGTTGGGACTGAGCACAGGCGGAGCAAAGGCTGCAGGGCCCCTTGTCGCGTCACGAGCGCGAATTTGTTTCTGGCTCCATCGACGTCGCTCGGTGTCATGCCGTTTATGCGCCGAGCGAGTAGTGGGACGTTTTCGAGTGACGGCGAGGCGAGCGTGAGTGGTACACCTACGAGGCGGGGGGCTGTTGGTGGGACGAGGGGCGGGTTGGGCGGGCCAGGCACGCCCAAGCTCCCCCAAGACCAGCTGCACCTGTACGGAGTTCGCTGCCGATCGCAAACTGGCGGCTCGTTACACCTTCGCCTTCTGTCTTCGCTCGCGTCGATGGGATCGCCTGACAGACTCACCTTCCGCCCCTACCCGCAAGACCGCGCGAGCTTCTCCTATTCTGTCCAAGGGCAAGCGCACGAATGTTCCTCTCCCTGCCTTTCAGCCTCCCGCCGTCGTTGAGCTCGATCCGACGATGACGCTCGGCCGACTCGAGCGCGAGTACACGACGGTGCAGCAGATTGGCAAGGGGACGTTTGGCCAGGTTCTTAAGGTTGAAAAGGACGGACGCCTGTTTGCGGTCAAGCGCAGCAAGCCGTTTGAGGGTGTTCGACATTGGCGACGCATGCTGGAAGAAGTTGACATTCTACAACATCTTGCTACGGGCGGTGGCCATTCGAATGTCTTGAAATTCGTCGACGCCACCTGCCCACCACCATCCCTACGCCCATGCCCATCATCGTCTAAATTAACTCGCATCGCCTGATCGCCGACCCGCCCACTCGCACGTCCACATCGTCCACATTGTCCATGCCTATGATCCGCCTGCTGCCCCGACCCTACCCGTGCCTGCCTCGTCCTCGTCCACTATGGGCTCGTGTCCGGCCTTTACGTCTCCCACGCCTTTAGCCTCCCTACCGGTGGCCGGGGCTTACCCCGCTTAATTCAACTCCTGCTCCCTGGTCACCCGTTCACTAGATCGCCGGAGCATCGCGCTCACCGTCTGCTCCGTATCCCATCTACGGCGCCGGTCTGCTTACCGGTCGTCACAGCCCCGAGTTTACCGTCAGCAGTCATTTTTTTGTATGGGGCAGCAAATGATAGCTGTCTGGTCAACTAGCAACGGCAAGTTCGTCTTCGGACCCACGGTGCAACACGCTTACCAGCTCAAACGTGTTGTAAGGACCGCAAGCCATCGAGCCCGCCATATTCCGCAACTGTCCTTCACACCCCACCGAAGCATGCCGACAATCGATTGTACCCGCCCGCAGTTACAGCTCGCGCCCTCGCACACCCAGACCAGGAACAAGGCGCGGCAGAGTGGCGGAACGAGCGCGATCACCCATAGCAGAGGCACGGGCGCAAAGCAGAAAGTAGGCGAGTCTGGAAACCTTGAGCGTCCCAACGAGCGAAGCGAAAAGGGCGAACGCGAGATATAAAGAGCGCGAATGCGAATGAGAGAGGGACCGAGAATGCGAGTGAGAGAAGCAGGAGTGTAGCCACGAACGCCGCGAGTACGAGGAAACACGGGCCGTGTGTATGCGCGCATGGGAACGGCAAATCCACGAGATAGATTTCCGCAACGTGCGGCGGCTGTCGGCGATCAAGCGACTGCTCGAGAGCGAGTTTGCCCATCGGCCGGCGAGCACATCCGAGTGGGACCGCCTGTGCGAGCAGAGGGGAACGGGTCCATCGTTAAGCAGTGGGTGCCTCGTGAACAGGAGCGGGATTGGAGGCGCGAAGACGGCGAGGCGAGGCAATGTGCTATGTGCTCAAAGTGTGTCCACATTGTAGATAATATATTACATCTGAATTCCCAAAGAAATCAACTACAGTTTTTGGTAATACAGGAGTGTCCGAACATGAGACTTTTTGCCCAACACATTGAAGGCATTGTGCATGATGCTGCACGGTGAACAGACAGCTATGACATATGTCAAGCTTACCGCCACCATTGACTACACAGAACAGGCAGCCACGAGTACACAATCCTTGCCCAGCCTGGCAAGCTTTTACCAGGCATCTAATCAAATAGGCAGGCGGCGCATACGTCACCCGCCAGGTAAGCGCTTACATGTGCATATAATTTGAAACAAGCCCGCTACTTAAAAATATCCTTATAATTCCAAATGATCCTGCCCCCAGTTTCGTGATGCTGGGGTTAACTCGGGCCACTACTTATTGCTCGATCATGGTAGGCGGTCGTTTTCGAATTGTGTTGTTGACCAAGCAAACAAAAAGCTGGCGCCCTTCGTTTTGGCAGTACCGAGTCACAGTGGCGTCGTTCCATTGGTTGTGGTCCAACTATGGGATATGCAGGTGAGGGGCGCAAAGCTCATTGTCGAGGGGTCGTCGAGCGGGTAACGGTAGCGAGCATAAAGTTGGCTGCTGCTGGCTCGACGAGGATAGCTCCTTCAAAGCTTGAAGCACATTGTTCCAGGTGAGTTTACTGGACAGCTTGAATCGGAGTATTAGATATACTGGCTGAAATCTTCGCTGTCTGTAGAAACATGGCAGTCCCTGGGAAGGTGGTGAGTTTCAACTCCAAGACGTTGCCGTTTATGTTTTGGCTGACCTTGGGCGTTATCCAGATACACCCGAGGGTTACAGTACTCAACACGGAATATCCCGGCGGAGGTTTGCACGATATTCGACGGCGTGCAAATCAATCACCACACACCACGAGTGCTGGAGGCGTACGATGAGCTCGACCACTTGATTCACCGAACGACATTCCTGCAAGGCTAATCGGCGCAGTCATTTATGTCACCGGCACCCTCAAGAAGATATTATTCAAAGGCTTGAAATACACAAACGGCAACTAACGGTAGTTATATGCTAATATTATCAAAGTGCGGATTGTGTCTCCTGACCGTCTAACCTCATCAGTAGCCTCATCATCGAAGCGCAAGTTCTCGGAGGTTAGGAGTGGTGACCCGCCGGATATTCAGTGAAAGCGCCCTCTGGCGGTTGTCTAAAATCTGTACCTGATTTGATGTAGTTTTACGTCCTTATTACCTTGTTTGTATTACATCTGCCTAATGCTTTCATGCCAGCAGCTTTACACTCAACCAATTAGCGCCGAGCAAGGTAGTTGTTGCCGAAGGCGACGCTCTAGAATAAAGGGGGGGTTGGTAAAAGGGGTAAATCAGCATACTGTATAGTAGTACATTTCGGTAAAGTTATTCTGGCAGTTTTTCCTGGCGTTGTCATCGAAATATTGCAACAATCGCACTATCTGTGCCGTTCAACACGGGTTCAGAGTAACGTATCCGTTGCATAGATATTCCGGGCAACTTTATTGATACAGACTACTAGAGCAAATCTACCTAAATCAAAGTCACACACTTCGGTGATGAGCTTACTCTTAGGGAAGCAGATGCAGAAGGCCTTGCCCACACTCATCACCGACACTAGCAGAAGCAAGGTCAGGGGCCCGGAGTCGGGCCGCTTCAAGTGCCAGACAAACTTACGTCATCACACGACTTCAGCGCTTAGATGTTTTCTCTGCTTCAGTTTCCCTCGAGGTCAGGCCGTATCACACCTGCCGATTCCACGGCGATTCAGCCATCAATTCAGGGCCCCGCTACAAGCGCTGAACCGGTGAAAATCGGCACTTCAGCTATGATAACAGCGCTACAAACGGACTAGGCTACGATCTTGTGGTGTAGTGCCGTTCGTAACGCCTGTTATCACAGTTGAAGCACTGATTTTGAATAATTTTGGCTGGTTCGGCACTTGTAGCGAGGTTTGTAGCGGCACATGAATCCGTCGCTGAATCGCCGTGGAATCGGCAGGTGTGATACGGCCTATTGGCGTTATGAGCTCGAACAAGCTATATATTTTTATCATTGATCTGGAACACTTCCTTGAAATTTCTGTGCAGGGCATTGCCGCAGTTTGTTGAGGTGATATCTAGTTACTGCGGCACAGGCTCTCGGCCCCAGGTGACCTACAGCCTCTTCCTTCTTGGCTTTGCACTTCGCGACGTGGTTCGCGTTTCTCGATGTACACTGTCCATATTTCGTTCTGTGTCACCCTCCACTCCTTGACCTTCGCCCTTGCGGGAACCTCCGACTTCCAGTGCGCCTCTACCCCACAAGAGTGGAGCGTTCGAGAGCCTCTTTAATGAAATGTGCCTTTCAGTCTCTACAGTGACGCATTACTGTAGACTGTGACCTTCAAAGACGTCAGGTTAGTACGGCAAATTACCTTTCCATAAATTCATTTGCCCGCCTTCTTCTCGGTTTCCCGCTTTGTTTCTCCCGCCAATCTCACCAACTTGCGATCCTGCCAATGGGTGCTTATCTGGGGTTGTCGTAAAAAGGTAGGGTTTTTTAAAGACCCGCGACAGACTTACCGTTCGCTGACCTCTGCTCCGACTCAAAGCTGCGTGCCCGTCGAATGGTGTTAGTCCTCCCAATGATACACTAAACAGCCCCCAGCACGCTGCTAGCCACACCCAACTCCATCCCAAAGTTGTCAGCCCCCATCACGGTCGCGTCCTTGGCTGGTGGAACAGTGTCCACTAGCCCCCCGATACGTGGAATTGCCTTATATGTTCCTAGTTTGTATTCTGGGAGCTCTTTTATGTTTATAGTGCTTACGTGTTATTGTTATTCACTTATGATTCTTCGTGCATTACCACGCATGGTCTCTTTTAGCGTGCCTCCTTGCATGTCTCGAGGCTTTTGGCTTAGTCGCAAGGTCAGTGGCCGGTCACGGCAAGTTCTAGTGGGGTAAACCAGGGGGTCACGTATAACTACACGTGACTCTAGCGGAGCCAAGTTCGTGCCGGAATCCCATTAGAACTGGACTCCAACCCAGGCATAGCCCATTGTAGTTTCTGGCTGACTTGATCCGCGCGCTGATCCATAGAAGTGTCTGGTGCCCAACGATCTGCTCGCGCTCGCAAGTCACGACTTCGACCTGCTATTCTTCTGGCCGATGAAGACGCACCCGCCGTTGACGAGAATGCCCTGGCCGCAGCCACAGACGTTTTGCTGTGGATTGGAGTGTCAAGCAAAGCTCCACAGATGGCAACTTTTATGAAGGCTTTGGCCGACGGTGCAAAGGACCAGGGTCGTAGGGTTATCTATGTTGGATTAGACAAACTCCCGAAATCTACCTGGGAGTCCTATGTGGACGTCTGTGTGCAGATGAATCTGCAGGAGTGGACTGCTCGTCAAGCTAAGGCCTTGATCTCTCAACGGTCCTGGTGAACAATGGAGCTGAGATTCTTGAGTCGGTGAGGGCTGTTTGTCTGGTCTTAGTTCTTCTGACAGGGCGCCTTAGTTCTTTGTTCCAGTCCCGGTACCCTTCTCTCTGGCTGGTGACCCCAAAGAATTTCTGTGGAGCGGCTCGCCAAATGGCTGCTGCCTGTGCTTGAAAGACGATTCGGATGTCGTTCACCCGTGCCGAGTTTGCTTCGCTCCATATTGCATGCAGGGCCCACACGCCAAGGAAATTGTGAGCTGCGTGCAGCTCGGATGGCGAAGTCGGGATAATGACGCGGCAAACTTGGATAAACTATCGTTGAGGAAATCATTTTTGTGTCCCGGTTGTTACGTGGCTCCGGCAGGTCAGACTTACCCGGTGAGTGGCGGCCAAGGTTCACCTGCTCCGGGTCTCATATCCCAGCAGCATCTCGTCCGTATGCCCCCCTTTCACCTTCCCGAACCCGAGAGGGGTCCTCGACTCGTGCTGTTTATATTCTTTATAGCCGAATTCCGGTTTGAAGCTACCAATATCGCACTTCAGATTGCACATACCTGGAACGAACGGGGCTGGGAGGTACGAACGCGGGCTTTTTACAATGTCTTCAAGCGTCTAACGCAAGTGCTAGTGCTATTGTATCCCTATCAGCCTCGACGACTTGGCTCATAACGTGGAAGTGAAAGTCACAATGGGGCTCCAGTTGGTGGTCTTGTGCATCATAGCTATGCCAGCTACTCACGCTTCTTGTTTCTAGCCTCTGGCCATGCAAGACGTAGAGTACCAGCCTTGGGTTTCGACAGCCCGGTCTAATGAAGACATTATCACCGTATCTAGCTCTACTCAGCTTGGGACCGTTGTATGCGTTGCGCATGCCCCAAAAGAGCGAGAACATATGCACATTCAGTTCACATCCCAACTCTTTGAAACACATCCGGCCACTTCCCCAAAAGTGGTGACGGAGCTCGGGCCGAGCGCACGTGGTCCAGAAGGGTACACCTCCTAGTCACGTGCTGGTTGATCTTCACGATCCAACCATGTCCGACCACACCAGTCTCTCACGCCACCAGCTGTCTGAGCAGTCCCCTCTGAAGCATCATCTGTACCTGAGTAATGAAACGGAGACGAAGAGTACCGACGGTAGCAACGGGCCAAGCTGTAAGTGGAAATGGGATATACTAGCTCGTCGTCCCTGACCATGATGCCAGTTTTCAAGCGTGCACTTCACGGGTTCGTTTTGTTGCGGCAGGGGGAGCCAGACTTTGTACAACCTCTCGTCATCAAAGAGAGCTACTGGGCTGATTTCTCCGTTCAAGGCTATGCGGCAACCCTCGAGGGAGAAGAGGGGCTATGTGTTCAGACAGGCTACTGGTTCGACAATGTCGTGAAGTACCAACTGGTCAAGATTGATCGCATCCAAGCGTTGGAGCTCAGGTCCGATCCCGCGTTCCGGAATGGGTAAGCTACGGTTTTCCACACAGATTCTGTTCTCACATGCTTGTTCAGCGAACCGTGTATGTGGCTATTTGCCGACAACTACAGATACGCGATGATGTGCCCATTCATGTTTTTTCAGGACATGTGGGCCTTGACCCTCGCTGGCTACCTGACCTCGCCCTGTCAGCCCATGTCCTTGTCTGCACATCGTCCAATCTGGTGGCCAGAAGCCGCTCAGCCAGCTTGGCTGCGCCTGCAGCGCGCGGTGTTACCATCTGTGACGTGGAACACCACCATCAACGACACTTGGCACAACCCTGGATTCCCAGTGGTCTCGGCGTTGAGGTCTGGCCTGGTTTCTCTTGCACCCGCCTCAAATCCAACAATCGAATCCGCATCTGCAAAACGTGCCTGCGGGGTCCATGAACAATCAGGCAATGTCGCGGATGGAACAGCTCCCCGGGATGCTGAGCGATGTCGCCCGGATGAACTTATGTGTCTGGAGGATCCCCACTGCCTCGAAAGGGTGTTGGGGTCGGGCCCATCTTCCGGCCAAGGAGTCGTCGACGGTGCCGAACCGTGGTCCAGCTTGAGCTCAAGCTTGATCATCCGTGCGGCTCGTCGGCTCCACTCGTGGGTCCTTGGGGAACCGGCTACACCGAGTGCCGTCACCGTCGACAAGATCAACAGGAGCCCCTCCAATGCCCCTGTGCATCGTCGATTCGCACCATAGTAGGATTTAAAACTCTGTTGCGATGGATAAATCTGCTTTCGTTTCTGTTTGGCTCTGTGTCCCCTTGTGTGTCTGGATTTGTATTTTCCTTGTTGGAACCAAAAGTATCTGTAACGCTGGGATGTCACTTCACATGTGAGATCTTAACCTTTAAATCACATAAAATGTATTTTTGCGTATTCAGTTTCACAAGATGTCTGTCGAACAGCGGATGTGGTAGTCTTGCACATCACAGGTTCAAGGTTTCAACAGGCGAGTGGACAAAATTTGGATTGCAGGCGTTGGTCATGTCACAGATATAGCAGTTTATACAACTCAGGATCATTCTCCTCCAGCTTAATTCGTATTGCAAGCTCGCGATCCGCAAGCAATGCTTCATCCGAACAAGGCGAAACGTCACGTGTACTTGGCTGGGTTGAGACGCTAGCTCGCAAACTGCAGACAATGTCTTGTCCAAGGGGTCAAACTCGGTAAGTTCATTGTGAAACTCTCATTTAATACAACACTGACCTGGAATTTCGCGAAGGAGAACCACATGTAAGGGGTTACCCAAGTTGAACCCGAGCTGTGGGAGCCGCCGGGGCATGCGTGACTTCAGGTGAAACTCTCTCCAGGACTTCCACGCCTTTCGGTGAGCAAGGGTGGATAGGCTTGAAACCTCACACCAGTCGAGCAACGCCTCCGCAGCGTCCAAGACCTCTTCACCGGACGTGCGCGATTCACAGAGGCTGAGAGCACGGTCCAAACGAGGCTTCCAGACTTCAGAAACCGCAAAAAGGTCCTCCATCTGCAGGATCGTGAAGTGCGACCGAAACACTAGCCGCTCGATTTCACCCACAACGTCCAAGACTGCCACGATCGAAGGTTGTACACCTCGAGGTGGGCTAGGCTCGTCCGCGATATGCCGTCGTATATAGTCGATCTGCCTGAGGATGTGCCTGCCTCTACGATAGACATGCGTCATGTTAAGGCGGTGCTCCTCGACGCGATTCGACCAGTGTAGCCATTTGTCCCAATTTGCCGCCTGTAGCTGGATCGCGGCGGTGAACGCCTGGACACAGTTATCGCTCGACACACCCGGGTGATCGAATCTCTGGCTTGATGATTCCTCGTTCTCCCGCAGGTATTGCTCTTCGTCAGCCTCCATAGCCCATATATGAACCTCAGACGTCGCAATGAACTCTACCACTAAGCCTGGCAAGTCCGTAACTGGTACTGTGGTCTTGTCGATGGGCTGGCCCCGGGAAGATCCGAACGCTTCGCCCAGGGCGGGTTGGGAGAATATTAGATCAGGCTTGAAATGGGGGTGGAACCGTGCTCACTCGTTTCTTTGGCCCCGACCGTCTTGTCAATCTCACCTCCTGATTCTGAGTGCGGGGCGATAAGATCCTCACCCGATCCTTATAGATTTGGCTCACCCTCGATCCTGAGGCGCTTATTAAGTGATTCATTAAGCATTTTGCAGTTGATGCTGAGGGGATGTTTGTGGGCCATCACGTGCAAGGTAAAGGGGTCGGGGCAATACCACGTGACGGCGGGCCATCCTAATATAATGTTTGGCGACCAGTTGACTTGTCGATCTGTCCCATCCATGGCAGCTTCGCTCAGCATAGTCTCCGTTAGCCTGGTGCAGATCCCCTTAGTGCGAGAGTCACGTGCCTATGATAACAAGTAATTGGCGGCTACGCTCCACCCTATACTTTCGTGAACCAAGGCTCGATACTTCTAGAATTTGACAAGGCCCGGCAGAACATCAGCCGAAAGCGCTCGAGCACTTGAGTTCCCACGGCCTTCAGCTGCATCTTTAAGTGTTGCCACATTATCGACAAGCTTTCGTTCACGGAGGGCGCAGGTTGGTAAAACCTCGGCGAGAGTAGCTACGTCTCTGCGGGGCATTGCCTCTGTGGCAGTATGAAAAGGCTGTAGAACTAGTAGTTAGGTCATATATCGCCAATATCGCGTACGTACAGTTAATATTTCAACAAGGGTGACTAGCAAATCCCGTTGTTCGGTCTTGATTGTTCAACGTTCCTGCAGCTTGCGAGCTCTGTCCAGAAGCTTGCTACGGGGTTTATTCGACTCCTGGGTTGGGCCGAAGTGAGTTATTGCCTAGCATTTACTTAGTTCAGGTGTTTAGGGGAGATGTTAGACATCGGAAACGCACCAGCCGAAGTTGAATTACACGCTTTGCCTTCAGACACACAGAGCCCCACCGGATCCGCATGCTCTTCTTCACAAACAAGTGCTTTGTGTCTTTCGGGCAGGTTTGAGCGATAACCTGGCGCATCTCTTTCCGTCGCTTTGGACTCGCTGTTGTATAAACGACGATTTCATGTATCGACACATGCGTGTAGGCGTATTTATGAGTAAGCTGTATTGATAACAACAATACGCACCTTTTCGGCAATATTGAGGATCTTGGGCTGGCGGCCTCGGTTACCCATATCTTCCTTAGATTCGTCCTGCCCGCGACGTCCTCTCCCATATCAAACACCAAGCCCATTTCATCGAACAAATCTTCCTCGAAATCTGTGTCGGTAGTAGTCTCATCGAATTTCAAGGTCGGTTGCATCAACAGCATTGCCTTCGCCTTCGAATGCACAATTTATGATGTGTTGAGTGTATCTTCCCGAAATCTCAGATAGATGCATACCTTCTAATCCATCCTCGGGGTCCATCTCACCGCGCTTGACATCGGAACAGTGATCGACAGGCTCGATAACACCAGGATGCGATAAAATATCATTATTTTCAAAGCAGGTGGACTGAACCTGATTGTCGGTCGGTTGGCTTTGGTGTACCTACATGCATAAAGACGGAAAGCATGATTTACACATGTAAACGACGTACCTTCGTCGGCAAAATCCCCCGGAGGTCTGGAGCGCTCCGTAAACGGGTGTTTGTTCATGTGTGCTCCTGATTATAAACGAGCGCTCGGGAGACAAAGGAGCACGGTGCTCGCCGTGCTCATGAGCGCTCGTTTAAAATTAGGAGCACCACGGCACTCCGGAGCCCCAGACTATTTGGCCGAGTTTGCCATGAACAGGAACACTTTCACTCTCCTGGATTTGCTTTGCAAGCGTGTCGTCCATGACAAAGTTTGTCGAGGCACCATTAGTGACGCATGCGATCGCTCGGTGTGCGGTTCCTCGGGAATCTCTTGACGATATGTTGTGTAAGTTTATAATTCGGGATACGACAGAAAAACTTACACGTCTCGAACCACTCCACCTCGGCCAAGTCCCCAAGGTGTAAGTCGAGTACCCGGCGTACCTTTTCGTCAGTAAACCGGGGTTTAGCGGCAGGATCAATCCCAGGCGGGATGTCCAGTTCAATAAACTCGGGGACGTCATCTAGGCCATCGCCAGGTTGTCCTCGAACCCATCCTCACGGTGGTATAGATCATCGTCGGAATCGGGCCAATCTTCAATTGTCACGGGTGGGTTTTGATGTAGTCCCTGTGCTGGGACTTAATTGACGCGAGACTTCAGCCCTACTATTCTTAAAAATGATAATTGGGGAATAGGCTTACCGTATCGCGCGTCGACGTTGGCTTGAGCTGCACCGAGGTCGTTCAAAACTAAGCCAGGATTGTCAGGCTCAATCGCGTCGATTAGCTGTGCTAGTTCTACGTAGCACGAGGTGAGCAGTTAATTATTAAATCAGGCAGCTACTCACCTCCTATTTCAACGTTATCCACGGCGAGGCCATCATTCACGTCCATCCCGTCATCAGCGCCCTCTGCCGCGAGCAGAGTTGCCAGTCGGTAGAGCCCCAAGTGCGGATAAATTTGGCGGATGCTGAGCTTCCTCCGCTGCCGTTCATAGCGCCAACAGATAGCGGGTGGATGGGGATGGAGTGGTAGCCATCTTAGCTAAACGATCGGCGCTTCTACCAAGGGTCCCACTCGACCACCACGACAGCCTCGTGCTCAACACGGCGAGTTACGGTATGGATTTGCCCCAACTGCAAGCCCAGCTGACCTTATTGTTCAAAGCACACCTTGTACGTTCATTAAGCACACGTTGCGTGCTTCCGCAACACTTCATCGTCGGAAGCTCCCAAGTTGAGTGAAACCTATTGTTCTAAGCTCGCTCTCTCATCCTTTCCCAACAGCTCAATCGGCGATGGGTGCAGCCTGTAGGGGCAACATATGCGTTAGACAACGACTCCACCGGATCGCGGTGGAAAGGCGTTCGGCGAGCAAAATGGCGAGTCGCACGCGACTTGTGCTTCTTAAATAACTGAGTTCATTATTCTAGGTCTTCGACCATCACTTCCCGTCCGTTACCCTGAGCTCTCTCCCGACTCCCCAGATGACAGCCCTGCAGCCGGTCGCATAGCCGCTCACCAACACACTCGGACACACAACCCCTATAGACAACCTCCTATGTCACCTCTATACGGTTTCTACCCCAACTCCGAGTACGACAAGTGGCACAGACACGCCCATGCATTCGCCACTGTCCTTGCGCCAGAGGATCCGGCTCGGCCAACCCCGCTTTCCCCGCGTCGTCCACCGCCTAGCCTTCTCCTCTCTCCCCTCTCCTAGACGACCCCAACTCGAGTCGGCGGCGGCCCTAACGACACCAACGTCTGGCAATTTTCCGCCTTGCCGGCCGTTGACTCGATTATGCTCTAATACCTCCTTCGCTCAGTCGCTCGTCCCACTATCGGATTCCGATCCGGACGCCTCTGACCTAGAGTTAGATCTTGATGGGGACAGTGTCATTCACGACTTTGGAATCGACCACAATGTCGGGATTCACGACGCAGACCCCGACGACGGACAAGACGTGAGCATCCTGCAGGGTGCCAAGGACGACGAAGGCGACCAGAGTTGGCATACTGCCCCGCCATTCACTCCCGGAGATCCCATGTTTTCGAGTATCTTTCCTCGCGCAGACGACCTTCCACCCCGACCCAATCTCACCCGCACCCCCAGTACCCGTCCGACATCCATGATCCTAGACGACATGCAGCCAAAGGCCAAGCATTGGTCACTCGACTGACAATGCCCAGGCTGTTGCTTACGCCTAACCGATCCAAGCACCGCGAGCCGAGCTCGCCTCTCGAGGACTCCTCTCCTGTCTCGCCCATTCCCAGGAAGCACCGTCTCGGCCTGCCTCTGCCGCCCACGCCTGGGGCTGAGAACCACAGCTGGCACGGTGGCATGGGCGTAAATTCCGAGTCGATCCGCAAAGTAAGTATGTTTCTACCATTCTATTTTTCGTGAAACTTGCTTTACTCTCACAGCTCTCGTTGATCGATGACGAATACAACCTCGGTTCAGACTCGGACTCTCCCTCGTATGTTCCCCGACGCTGCCAAAGGGAAAGGTTGCCCCCGCGAGCACACCTGGGGCCCCTCGACGCACAAGCTCAAGGGGACTGGCCGTCCGGCAGGAGGGATCTTCGTGGACCCTGGGTCGACGGCGATCCCAATACCCAAACAAGTCCCAAGCGCGGATTCGACCTCGCCATTTGTCCTTCAAACAGCGGCTTTGAGCGCACCGAAGGATTTCATCGCTCCGGCTTTCTCTCTTAGCGCATTTTCGCCTCCGCCGACGTCGTCGCCGTTCAAGGTTAAGCCGAGGAGGACGGGTGGGCTATTCGAGAATGAGATGAGCTTTAGTGGAGAGGGAAGGACCGGGGGATAAAAAACGAGATGTTCCCGCCAATTGCGATGAGCTCGCTGGACCCCAAACGAGCTCCAAAGCGCGCACCGCTTGCGTCGGTTCCGCGGCTGAATGTGGGCGGGCGCCCTGGCGCCAACTCGCAGGTCGGCTATGCGAGCTTCTCGGGTGTGTCGAGCCTGTTGAGTGGGCGTTGAAGAAGAAGTACAAGGCGAAGGACCCGAATGCGATTGCTGATGAGAGCATATTGGAACAGGGGCTGGATTTGGAGGAAGACGGGGGGATGCCGCGTACCCGGGCCCGGACAATGTCGTTCCAGCGAGGCAATTTCCCGAAGGACAACGATCTCGTTATGCCCCAGTTTGGACCCGGTACGGCGAGAGCATGGCCCGGCATCAAGGACTCGGACGAGCAGGACCTCAATCCGGAAATCTTCAACAGGATGGTCTCGCATACCTCGTTCTCGATTGATGGGACCGGCGCGGGTGCCGGTGCTGATGGAGGGATGCCTGACACGCCTGTGAAAAAGGGCGTGTTTGGGACTTCGGGTGTGGGTATTGGAGGGGAACCGATTGGGATGGGTGGCGCGCGTGGCTGGATGACTACCTTGCCGGATCGTGGAGGAAAGGCATTTGGCGGGCGAAACGGTGAGCCTCACGCGATTTGTATGGGTTAAATTAACAGTGTTTATTGTTCTAGCTCCTCGACCGTCACTTCCCATCCGTTTCCCTGAGCTTTTCCCTGACTCCCCAGACGATAGTCCCGCGGTCGGACGTAGTAAACTCCCTACAATCGACAGCAACGAGTCACCTACCATGCACCAGTTCTGGAACCCTGGCGGACCGGATGAGTCGCCGTCTCTTCACCTGCGTCGGAGATCTGGTGAGACGCCCAGTCTCCCGAGGAGGAAGTCGGCTGGGGGCGATATTTTGCTCAACCTCGGCGTGCGCAAGCAAAAGACCGCCGACTCGCCTAAACGCCCTCAGCTCGGAGGTCAAAAGGGGTCGTATGGCAGCCTCGGACTCGGCCGACCGGGCGGGCGCAAACGGGAGCCGATTCCCAAGTTCTCGTTTGAAGAGAGCCGGAGAACCAGTTGAGATTGAGTACGAGTGGAGCAAAGGCTGCAAGGCCCCTCGTCGCGTCTACGAGCGCGAACTCGTTCCTCGTTCCATCGACGTCGCTCGGCGTCGTGCCGTTTATGCGCCGAGCGAGCAGTGGGACGTTTTCGAGTGATGGCGAGGCGAGCGTGAGCGGTACACCTACGAGGCGGGGAGCTGTTGGTGGGATGAGGGGCGGGTTGGGTGGGCCTGCGCGACCGGTGCAGCCTGTAGGAGCGAGGCACGCGCAACCTCCCGCGAGATCAGCTGCGCCTGTGCAAATTTCATTGCCGATTGCCAACTGGCGGCTCGTTACACCTTTGCCTTCCTCGTCTTCGCTCGTGTCGATGGGGTCGCCTCTAACAGACTCGCCTTCCACCCCTGCCCGAAAGACCGCACGAGCGTCTCCCATTCTGTCCAAGGACAAATGCACGAGTGTTCCCCTCCCTGTCTTTCACCCTCCCGCCGTTGTTGAGCCCGATCCGACGATGACACTCGGCCGACTTGAGCGCGAGTACACGACGGTGCAGCAGATTGGTAAGGGCACATTCAGGCAAGTCCTCAAGGTCGAAAGGGACGAATGCCTGTTTGCGGTCAAGCGCAGCAAGCCGTTTGAGGGCGTTCGACATTGGCGACGCGTGCTGGAAGAAGTTGACATCTTGCTACGGGCGGTGGCCATTCGAATGTCCCTCGGTTTGTCGACGCATGGGAGCAGGACGGCCGGAGTTTGATCTTGACAGAGATGTGTGAGCTGGGGAATTTAGCAGAATTTTTGGTCGAGTGGGGCGAGCTGTTTGCGAGGCTGGATGAGCCAAGGGTGTGGAAGATGGCGTCGGACCTGAGCCATGTACGTACCGTTCAACTCCTTGCTCTCGCGTAAAACTGATCTTTCTTAGAGCCTGGCCTTTAATGTATCTAGATCTTATTTTCATGCCTATTTGAGCACGTAGAAACACAGTATATGATTTTTGCTGCATATAGCCACTTATGGCTGCAATCTCGGCTAAAGAGTACTGTTAGGAGCGAGCGAGAAAGAAAGTTGGGTGATGTGGCGTCAAAGTTCACTAGGAGCTCAAGCATGCCGTCACGCTATACGTGCTAGTGTACGTCTCGCATGGACTCTGGCGAGACTTAACCCTGGCCGAAAGTGCCATGGGCAATTTCTAGATCAGGTCCATTTCAGTCCTATATTAGTGCGTGCAACCAACATTCGCTTTCGCTTTTTCACTGTTAAGCCAGCCCACCTCTGGAACTTCGTTGCTTTTTCACCCCCCCCCCCATCTTCTACTGTTACGCTTTCTTGCCTCACTGTGTCCACACCCATGTCCAACGTCAACGCTGTTGCACCAGTGGCCCCTCGGGCACCTCCAGCGCCTGCTCTAGTTTCTGCTGCTAGGCCAACTATTCCTATCGTCTTTCCTGTTTGCGAACGCCCAGGATGATCGCTTGGCAAGGACAGTTTCTGCATGAAAGAGATTTTCGAATTAGATGGCCGGGAATACATGATGGTCCTAGTATGCCATATTACCTACCCATTGCTCGCCCAGTAACAAATTGCCACTCTTAGAATGGTCACCATTCTATCCGGGAGATTGCGTTCGCCTGTGGTCTCGACATGATGAAGCCCTTCACTCGCCAGAACAAGAACGTCATTCGCAAGATTTATGACAATGTGTACCTTATCTACTTCTTATGCTATCATCTATGCTAACCACCCGCTGCAGGCATGCGATATTTTCCCCGGTTTCAAGGCTTTTGCACATCTCGACAATCCCCTGTGGCTGGTTGAGGCGTTCTTCATGGTTGGTTATCTTGAAGAGTGTAAATGACCGCCATTGCACCATCGAGAACGCCAAAAACCGCGCCAAGATCGTTGCTGCTTCCCCGGCTACCAAAACGAGTCTATGACCTGAATGTCCCTTACGATACGAAATATACATGTCTCCCCCCATACACACACAAAAATGCTAACTATCACAACTCGAGAAGAAAATCTATTACAAAAAAGGAAGAGAAAGCGAAAGAGAGGGGGGAAGGAGGGAGGGAGAAGGAGAAAGAAAGAACTCGCCCGAAGTACCTACGTCGCTGGGTGGGAGTGCTCAGGTCACTTGAGTAGTGCGCGGCAGGTACTTCGATGAAATCGCTGAGATTACTCCTACAAATAGCTTCAGGTACTTCACGACATGATTATATTACTTCCTGCAAGCTCCGACAGCGCTTCAGGGCACTTGGGAGAGGGTTTCAGATCACCCCAGAAGTCACTTGAGTTCCTGAGGTACCGCCCTGAAGTAACCGCACAACTTGACCGAGGTAACAGGTATTACTTCGATCGAGTACCCTGACTTGCTACCGTGATTGTCTGGTTGTTTGAGCCATTGTCAGTCACGCTAACAATGAGGTTACGTGTACACTACATGTAGACCACATGTAGCATACCTGCGATCCAGTGATTGATATATCCGCTGGCCCATGGTGGCACCGGCGTGGTCAACTGCCAGATGAACCACCTCTAAAACGAGTTCTTGGCGATTTCAGTATTTATTAATAACGGTGACAACGACGCCAGAGAGTGAGTAGGTTGAGCTTTTGCTTGACCATGCGTCACTTGTCACCGAGACCCGAAAATATCGCTTCTACATACATAAACACGCTACATACCAGCATAATCTGCCCAACCCGGCTAGATAAAATATTATATGATTTGTCGAGGGCATGACGCATGGTATGGTGTGACGGCTGCGACACCAACGGGTTCACAAGCTTGAACACTTGCATGGTACCCTCTTCTTTGCGGAATGTGAGTGGAAACGTATCACACACAACAAATTGAATCAAGTGTGAACGGAAAATTGTTGGTGAGAGAATAGTAGGTGGTGGGGGAGGTGGTGTTTCCGAGACAAAGATAGCTCCAAGTGATTATTACCGCTGTACGAGGAGCAAGCAGGGTGTTTGCTTGCTGATTACGAGCCTTGGTTGCTTTCCATCCTTGCGCTTGAAGTATCTTTTTGCATTGTTTGCGCAAATGTGATACCAATTTCGTAGAAAGTATCAGCTTGGGCTTATGCTCGATGATATCGCAGCCTGGTGGCGGAGGTAGACGTCGGTGGGTGCTAAATGAGCAATATTTGAGTCGCAGTAAGTATCTGAGGTAGTTAGAGCTTCTTACCCGTAGTGTATGCTTCGGAAAACCTAAGCAGGGTCGGTACCATTAAGCAATTCACCTGCAACTGGGGCCGAAAATTTTAACAAGGCCCATCGCCAAACTAAGTCATTCGGCCCAGGAGGTGTGGAAGCATGATTGCGGTCTTCATTCTGGTGTTTATGGGCTAATAATGGCACCTGTGCTTGTAGAGTTAGCTGACAGAACTGTGGATATGCAGGGCAAGCAGCGGGAAACATACATACGTTCTCAATATCATCTTCTGCATCGTTCTCCTTGTTTGCAGCATCATTATCACTCAACAGGTGACTTAAATCCTCTTGCGGAGCGTATGTACAATCGTTTGACTCATCCTCAGAGTTTCCGAACACTGGTACTTTTGGTACTTCTGCCTTCGGCTCACCTGTCGATTTCCCTAAACCAGGCGTAAATAAGCGAGTCCTCGAATGTGTATATTATGAAAATGCTTTGCATATGCACATTAAATACTCACTTTTCATATACGAGATCAGTTATTTAGTCCATCATCGCCAAACAGTAGTCGGACTCACGAGCGCTCATGAGCGCCAAAACGCTCGTCACTGCACTCTATCATGTTTTAGCTGTCACAAGCCCTGATGAGCCTCGTGGCTCGGTTGCTCGTGACTGCTAAAATATGATGGAATGCAGTCATGATCATTGGGCGCTTGTGAGCGGTCACAAGTCACAGCAGTTTTGGTTGAGATCTTCCTCTCAACCGAGAATAAACTCGAGCTCGGCTGCCAGGCAAGCTCGTGAATTCCTCAACAGATCTAACTAGAAACGCCCTCTGCGCGGGCAGGGCACCTTGCTCATTGGATGTGCCTAGTATTTGCTATAGTTTGACATTATGGTCCTGATTGGGCGACTGAGCGTCTCGCTATAAGGGACAATAGGTGTGGAACAAACAAGAACATACGAGGATGAAACCTTGTGACGGATTTTGGGAGGGTGAGTGACCTTGGAGCAAGGTGACTACACAATCCATTCCATATTGCCCTGGGGCACATTGTCAACAGCATGCTTGTCCGAAAAGCACCGTGTGTATACATCTGCTGTTGCGGCCCAGAAATCACTAGTACTCTCAGACGGCCTAATTTGAAAGTGCGATACACAATCCTACTAGGGTGGGCAGCAGGGACAGTACCCGGCAAGGCGGCAACCGCATCGCGAAGGCGCTGAAGTACATTGATGAATAACGGATCGAGCATTCATCCCCGTATGGTCATGTTTGCTCGGTGCCTTTTGTTCTCCGCTTTTGTATGATTTTGTTAACTCAGTTGTATACCATTACCATTACTTTCCGCATCGACCAGCTCCACCTATAGCTCATTGAAGGGTATTCTCTATGAAATCAATACAGGCATAATTGCCGCTACTAATCACATCTGGAGTAAGGTGCCCTGCCCGCGCAGTGGGCGTTTCTAGTTAAAGAATTGTGCTGTTGTTTCGGTAGATTCATGTCAGTTTAAGGCATGCAAGCACGGCGTTTCGCTGACCGAGTCAAGCTCACTCACTGATGGGTTAGGGTGTTCAATTGTACATTTTTTTCCAGCAAGTAGTGCACATCCAATACAAACAGACAGAAAACCAGAACCGCCATCGGTGAACCGGCACATGTGGCAACGTCTTCAGTCAAAAACCTTCTTCTCGCCCTTCGATTTTTTAAATGGGCGCTTAACTTCATCAAGGTATCGAGGTGGTGCTGAGCACTTGCGCGACCGACGTGCTGTGTTTGTGGCCGAGCTGGGGACAGTCTGCTGCGACAAATCCAGGAGGCGGCGCTCGCCAACCATCCGCGCCAATTCATCCCTCAAGGGCTTCAACGGCAAATCTATGGCACGATCGACAATGAACATGTCGGGCTCTTGTGCACATGGACGCAATATGTCGTAGACGTCCAAGGTAAGTGAATCAGCCGGGGATTGTAAAGCCAATGGGTCCGGCGTTTCACGGTATACAATCTAAATCACGGAGATGTGGTCAACAGTGCCAAGATGCAGTCGGTTCTGTGAGCTTACCAGTGGAGAGGAATCTCGACGTCGGATGGTCTTCATGGTGCTGTTCTGCGATCTCTGCATGTTGAAGTAGCGACCCTCTAGCTTGGTCCTAGGCCACTTGACGCTAGGGTCCGTTCCAATCGTTTTGACAGCGGTCCGAGAGCGGGTGGATATAGCGCTAGAAGGGCTAGGGTCTTGGGGGACATTATATTGCACCGGATCTCCCTCGTCACTCTCGGTGTCCACGGCCTCGGCAGGGGGAGGCCTGTGCTCGCCACCCGGACATTCGTCACACGGAAAATCCTCCTCTGCAATACACGTATTTTCAGCTGCTGACAATCGCATGTCTAAAAGAACTGACCATCGTTACCACAGGACATACGGGTCCACACAGCGATGTCCACCTCTATGTTGGACGGATACGGCCATCGAAATGCGCACACTATGACCGCGTGAATCGCGTTGTTTGATTCGTGCAAGTACGACCAAGATTTTCGTAGCACATTTTCTAGCGACTGTGTGTGCGCGGTCTCCAGGACAACTCTCGGCTGCAGCTTGTTGACAGGGCTAGCCTTGTTGTTCTCGTCCCGTTCGTATGAGAGTATGATCGATTGGTCACCGCACTTTGAGCCATCCTGGACATTGATGCCAGAGGCGGTGCCAGCAGTAACGCGAGGGCGGCCGCAAATCGCAACGCGGGTCAGGTGTGCTTGCACAATGGGTAATACTTTGAGCAGCCAGTTGCCGGGAAGCTCGTGGAGAAGATCGGGCATTGTTAAAACTACAGTCCCCAAGCTTTTGGACCAGTCGTATCTTGAAAGACAGAGATCAGTTCATCACCGTGCAGCTAGCCTGATGAATTCACCGTGGCTTTACACCCAGTGTGTCAAGAATTTGGAAAATCCTGTCGAGATCGGCTTCCGAAGATACTTGATGTAAAGTAAGCGGTGGCGTTGCTCCGCACTCTATCCACCCCCGAACCTGTCGAGTCCAAGTCTCTATCAATGACTCTTCTGTCGGAACGTTCCCCGATGGAGTCGCCTTCACGGAGGAATGTGATGTCAGTGGGAGGCTGCGTGGACGATTGAACGTGCGCCTCGTAGTTAATCGTTCAGTCACTGACATGAGGGAAAGCACTTTGGGGAGAGGATTGAACAACACCCTGATCTTGAACATGTGACCGGCCCTGTGAGATCACGTGAAAATTAAGACGTCATCAATCGGATATTTCCAGAGATAACTGCCTTCCGAGCTAAGCTTTTTGCTGAAAACCTGGAAATTACCTGTTAGTAGCTTGAGGTAGTTTGAGGTTATGCTCTTCCCTAAGTATTCCTGCTGGTATTTCTGTGGTAATAAACTCGATTACTACTGACACTCAACCACCAATCCGCCAACTCCAACTGTTGCCTCAACCCTGATTAAACTACCTGTCACCTCTCCGGCGTCCGGGGTTCTGTTTCTGCCTGCTAACTACATCCTCCCCAGCGTCTTTAGCGTCCTTGATCGAATCGGACAATCGAGTCTTCATATCCGCGAGGGTAGCAGGCTGTACATCCAGGGGCAGTTTCAACCCTCGCCAAGATGAGCTCCTACAGAATGATATGAGAGTGCATCGGTAGAGACCCTCCCACTCTTCCACCTCATGGACCAGGTCATAGCCATCGAACAAGCTTAGACACCCGGGAACCCACTCGAAATTGAGGCCTAATTCGGGAAAAACAAGGGGCCCATTACGAAATGAGCCTAGCACACAGATAGCATCCAAGCCAAACCGGAATCCTTTCGAATCCCTGTGCCTGCGTGTAGTCCGGTTGAAACCTACAGCTGTACAAGGGAAGAGGCTGCTCCACGACTTCGTGACCGCTACAGCCACCTCACCCTTCAAGCACCGCATCAACTGCCGCAACACCTTCAATGCCCGTCCCAAAGACCAGTGGAATATGCACACCAGGTGTGCTATCCAGGTGTCAAGCTCTCGTTTGGCAATCAAGAACTTGGTCATCGCATTCCTGGACCTTGGCTTGAAGGCGGCACGGTACTGCGCTGACAAAGTCATTGGACGTTTCTGTAAGATGAACAAACGGTCAGCCCATAAGAAGCACGCAAAATGTGCCGCCTCACTTTTTCCTGCCCTGTTGCAAACCAGCCAGCTGAGTGGTAGTACGATGACGGTGGAAGCACGGACCGGTGGAGGGAGGCGAGTTGTGCTTCTTCAGCCAGGCCCTCGAGCTCGTCTTTCAACTCGCTGACAACCTCCTTAGAGGACCAGTCGACGTCGTTGAGGCCGATAAGGTCTTGCCGCAGGTCTGGGTCTGTCTCGTCTATGTCGACCCAATCATCGTTATCATCTTCTCCTTGATTTTCAATTCCCTCATCGTCAAAATCGAATGTCGCTGGGGGATTGGTTACACCCTCATAATCGTCCGCACGTGCTGCACGACGGTCTCCCTTTGCCTTGTCGAGCTTAGGTGGACAAACACGAACCAGCTCGCTCAACACGTTGGTCAAAAGGGACTACAACCATTGTTGTCAGAGTGAGGCTTGTTCACAGGCAGCATCGACCAACCTGCGTGTTTTTCCCAACGTAATTCGGGAAGTATCCGAGAACAACTTCATCGTTCAAATCAACAAAAAGTCTTGATTTACCAGAAGCCTTGTATGTTTCGGAAGTGGTAAGTCCAGGATAGAGCGTGGCACCAGAAATTGGCAGGTTCCCAGCTTGACGATCTGCACGGAAGTCAGACATCCTGAAATTGAGTACAACTGCACCAACAGTCAATATCACGACGGAGAATAGCTAGGACGACGTACCTTTGTTCTCAATTGCCTCACGAATCATCCTGTGATTTTTTCGATAGCCACCGGTGATGATTCTGTTCAAGTCCAGTTTCCTGCACTTTCGCTTCCCCAATAGCCGATGGTTGGATGAAGCGGCGAATACCAAGGCTTTGGGATTAGGCCGTAGCTCCAGACCTCGGAAAGTAGAGGCGTCTATTCGATCAGACTTTTTTCCCTTTGGCATATCAGCAGGAGCCGTTGAGCTGAACGATGTGGGTGGTAACGTGACCCTTCAACTTCACGTGATGCAGACCCTTTCAATTAAGGATCACAGCGGGAAGCAACCTCCGGGTAACGCCACGGAGTCACCTGTGGTAACTCACCCAGGTTTGCTCGGTCGGTTCGGAGAGGTGCGTGGAATAAATGACGCGGGTCTACTTAGGCGTGGGTGTGGATCCGGGTGAGCGTGCGGATATCCGGGTGTTACGGTCGCAGACACGAGACAAGTACTTAAGAGCCCCAACTAAGTCGGCGCGACGAAAGAACAAGCTTAAACAATGGGATTCGTATCTACGAGAGAGATTAAAGAGGTCCGGGTGCATGGTATCTGGATCCGGGGCTAAATACTGTACATGTAGGTACTATCTAGTTTCTAGCTACTGTCCAGTACCTAACGTTCCAGTGGATTCCGTATGGATCCGTCACACCGGGATGATTGTTAAGTAAGGTTGTGCGGTGGAGCTTGGTATATGCACATTAGTTCTATAGCACTATTAATATCTATGTATGCATACCAAACTAATAAAACATAGTACTCTTGACCTGCTGGTAATTTTTGCGGGTTTGAAATAGCAATGGATGGTAATGAGCACCTCGAGACTCCCGTCGTGCCCTCTCGCGTGATTGGTGGGGCTCGGGAGGTCGGTTGATGGTAAACTACCCTCAATGCCTCATGGCTTCGCACTCAAAGTTTCAGGTGGGATCCCGGTACGGTACTGCCTTCATCCCCTGAGCTCCAGAATGCCACCCAAATCATTGTGTACTGGCATAAGTAAATAAATTCATCTTTTTTTTCTGACACATGAGCTTGTACTCGGATGTACCCTGATCCACCCGTGCGGGCCACCCACGACAGTTTGTCACTGAGAGTTGGTGGTTGTGCGCCCCGGGCTCCACCCAGCCCGCGTCCGCACCCCCGGGATTACCCACACCGCGACCTGGGTCATCCGTTGTGATCCCTGCTTCCAATCCAAGACTCGTGGAGGCGTCGGGAATATACCCCTTCTGTTTCAAATCCATATTTCTGAACGCGTGTCTGCAACTCCAGCAAAAACTCCTGCTTGTCTGTCTGGGAAGTCCCACTAGGGCTCCCGTTGATTAGGTTCGCCAACGGAAACGCACGGATCGTTGTTTGGTTTTTGAGCCCCCGACAAGCGAACCTAGCTAAGTCATTATGTGCCGGATTGTTCTCAAGTTATTGGGAGGCTTCGGTGGCCCGTTACTGAGCATGTATCTACCACCATCAATAGCGGTCAGGGCCTGGGTTTGAGGATGTTCATTCCTATCCTCCAGGTATTTTATCGCAAAAACACACTCAGGGCCTCTCTCCGCTTGACGAATCAGCATCAAAGCGGTGCCACGCCAGTCCTAGACCTGGAACAATGCTGGTCGAGTCTGCTGTACATCCTATGCCCCAAAACCAAGATCCGGGCCTGTTGCCGCAAAGTACACGTCCTCCGGACCTAATAAGCTCACTATCCATCGTTTCCCGCGCCCCGATCATGCTAGCAGCAACAAGGTTGAAGATATCCGACATTTCTTTAACCATAAAGTGCATATATTTTACGTCCTAGATGGGTTTGATTTGATATTGTTCCCACACTAGCAAAACATTTCCAAGAGGCGGTGACATGTTGTGTTGGGCCATCACGTGGTCCTGTTTTTCTCCTGTGCAGTGTTTCTTTGGTTTTCCTTACGCTTCGCCCCCTATTCGCGTCTGCTTAATAGTTGTCTCGGCGTCTGTTCTGTCTTCAGGTTGCTTTCACGCTCGCTGAGGTACGTGTCTTTCGTTTGTCTTTCTGTTGTTGTCGTTGTTCTGATTGTCGTGTAGCCGTTCTGTTTTTGTCTGTCTTAGGTCCGCCGCGCTCTGCGCATCATCCTTGTTGTTGCACAACTGCTCGCTAGCATTTTATCCCTCGGCGTCGGTATGCAACAATCTCGGTATATTTCTTTCGGTTTTGGCGGGCACACGAATTACCTGCCTGGTTGCGCCTCCGGAGAACAGCACTACTGCAGAAGCCGAGGCTGAAGTCTTGAGCGAACCTAGCCTAGCACGAGCCCATTATCTCCAAGGGTTGAATCTCGATCCGCATCACCCGCATTTCTTAATAAACATAGGTTCACTGTTAAAGGATGAAGGCAATTGGAGGAAGTGATCAAGTGAGTGTTTTTCCACCGGGGCGATGGAGAGTGAGAAGGTGCTACTGTGGAGTACTTACCATACTGCTCCACCAATACTCCTCCGGTGCTCCCCCGGTACCATTCGGACGTGACACACACCGCCCTTTGTCGTGTCTATGAGAAACTAACCGTGTTTACTAGGATGCACACCGGATTTCGGTGTCACACTGGTTGATACTCACCTAGTATTTCGTAGCTCTCAACCCCTAACGTACCAACCTCTCAGACAAATTTCGCGAACGCAACCAGGGACGCGGGCTATTGGGTGGAGGCAATTGAGTACTACAAGCGCGCTGTGCTCGTCAACCCCTACTATTTCCCCGAGTCTATAGTCGGCCTCGTGAACGCGCTCGGGTCTGCGTATGACTGGCAGGGACGTGGCGGACCCAGCTTGGACCTTTCTCTGGATTTTACCAGAACCATCATCCCCCATCCAGCAGGTGATAAAGATCCGCGCATGCCGGGATTTTTAGACAAGCTAACGGAAATTTGTGACTCCCAAATCATTAACGGTTATAAAAGCAACTCGGGGATCATTGCAACAAACTGTACGTTGGACGAATGGATGGCTACGATTGAAGCTTGTACTGGACCGCTGAGCAATACGAGGAGAGAACGTTGGGAAAAGTGCATGGGGATATTCTATCAATAGTTTGACCGTGCTGAAAAGTGTGTCTACGAGCCTGGCTCGGTCGTACGGCTAGTGGAGGTGCTCTCAAGAGTACTACAGCGGCGCTGGTATGTGGATATGTATGCGTCGGCCGAGAAGTAATCTCAGGGCAGGTCACGAGAGGTGGACGTGACCAGGTATTTTTATTTATTCATTTGTCTTGAACATTAAATCAAGTGACGTGACTCAGGTATTATCGGCCACAGTTTCCGGTAATGGTCATGCCTCTCGCTCTCTCAATCCTGCCCTCCTACACGGTCTGTGTGCCTATGCTACGTGCGGTAACAAACAGCTAAAGCGATACTCGTTTACCCTCCCGCTGTCAACACGCGGAATCCGCATAATATCTCATCGTAATGCCATACAAACGTCTTCCCTCGCTTTGAGCCAGGATTGGCTTCCTCGTCAGGTTTACGAGCCACCGCATCCGGAGACAGCAAAGATGAGGATCGGGTATGTGTCTAGCGACTTCAAGTGAGTAGTTGACTAACCTCCTTTACCTTTGATGTTGATGACGTAAACCAATGGTCTGCTCAGTAGCCACCCCTTGGGGCACTTGATACAATCTGTGTTTCGATTCCATGATATGGAGCGGTCAGAAATCTTTTGCTATGCAACTAAGGCTCCAGACGGCTCCACCTACCGAGCCATAATCGAGCTGGAAGCTCATCACTTTCTCGACGTGTCATCATGGTCGACGCAAGCCGTGGTTGAACGCATTGCAAGCGATCGGATACATATTCGTAGGTGTGCAGCTTCCTTTTTGTTCTTCTATGCTAAGGGTTATCCCGAATAGTGATTAACCTGAACGGGTATACAAAAAGTGCTCGGAACAATATATTTGTGGTGCGACCTGCCCCTATTATCATCTCACTTATGGGGTTTTCCGGGACCCTAGCATCTGGTATGCAACTATAAACCTGTGGATTTTGCTCTAATCCCCTGTTCTAGGCTGTTCTGACAATATCCTGGCGGATTCGACCCCTTGCAGCCCTAACTCGAGTGCCCTCGAGACATGGCGTAAGGGTAGGCAAGAAGGTTCAAGTATGCAAGACCACTTTCGCCAAACAAAGCTTGAATGCGACTTTGATGATTCAGATCCGGAGTCTACATTGGAGGACTGGATGTTGTAAGTGGTGAATTTTAACGGGTCTTTGAGGCGGCTTCTCAATCGTTATTTTGCAGCCCAGAGAAGTTTATGTAAGCCCGTCTATCTAGTTGTAGGATATCTCGACTGAGGATCATATTTACGACACAGTCTCATGCCGGTGAGGCACCTCAGACATGCATCCTTGTTCTGAAGTAACATTTGATAAAGCATACATGCTTCGTTACTGACCATAGGCAACCGTTCCGGGATGATGAACGATTAAACAAGGCGATCCTACGTGGCGGCACTCCAACCCCAGACCTTTTGTAGAAGTCTGAGGAGATAGGTTGACACCAACTGCGCAAGTCTACATTCCCAGACGTTGCTGAGCGTGTTAGCTTCCATTCAACCTATTTTTCCTTAGCGCTCTTGGTTTTATAGCGATTGGGTAACATATGCGAACTTCAACCAGGCACGCCTTATAATGGCTGTGTTGGCAACCGCTCCTTGCACTTACCTGCCGCCCCGTAGCTGTATAAAGTTTGTAACCGTTACCTTCTTTTCTTTGCTGGATGGCTGCCGGTAAGCGCTAACCGCCGTTCTATCCTATCCACGGCAATTTTGGCCGCGCAAATTCCGTACAAAGACGGTACAGTTTTCTCCCGCCGACACCTGAGACACATTTGGCAGTACCGCACACCATCGTCTGTCTTTTCTCAGACACAGGTAAATATAAGATGAAAACTCAGGCAAAATCGACCCGAAAATATTATAGGATAGCATAGGATAGTCGTTAGCTCTTACGGGCAGCTTGGCTCCCAAGGAAATCCACATCCAACAATGCCGCGTCGTTGATTTACTCCTCAACACCATCGAGTGTAACATACATACGGTTGCTACAGATTTCGTGCTGCTTTCTCACACTTGTACCTCCTGCCTGATATTAGGGGCGTTTTTATCTCAGTGTCCTATGGGGAGGGACACCAATTGTGACATGGCCAAGATATGAGCACAAGATGTATTCCAGAATTGCCGCGAGCGTTGCCAACACGACTGGCTATGGACGCTACATGGTCGTCTCGAGTCTGGCTGATTACGAAAATTGTGTGGTTGATCTTGCAAAGAGCGTTTGGTTCGTCGCTGCGTCTAAATATTTGGAGGGATGGTACAAGCAATGCCGCGGCACTCTTGCTGAACTTCGGCGAAACCGATATCTTAATCGGAATACCATGCCTCTCTTCGACACTGCCAGATGGACGCGTAATCTGGAAAGAGTGTACACAGATGTTTGGCATCGATGGGAGAGCAGGACAGAGTTTGAAGACTCTGAAGAGCGGCACTGAGAGAGGCCGTCAGATTCGTGAGCATATTATGCTCGTTAAAACGGCTGGTGTCAGCAAGGCTGTGGTGGTTATTAACAAGATGGACGACCCCACGGTGGACTGGTCTATGGAGCAATACAACGAGATCAAGGACAAACTCATGCCTTTCCTAAGAGCCTCCAGGTTCAACCTGAAAAGATATGTCAACTTTATTTCAGTATCTGCCTACACTGGGGCCAACTTGAAGGAACAGGTGCCCATGAGAATGTTTGTTCGTGGCATGAGTAGTGAGTGCATATCTCTTCTGGCTGGAAGCTAGGAGTGCTCAAGTCCAGGATGGGACCATAGTGGACCGCCCTTGCTCGAGTTGCTAGATACTATGCCCACGGTTGAGCGCAAGATCAGTGGTTCGGTGATGACGCCCATATCTGGAGAATTACGAAGATATGGGTACTGTAGTCGTCGGAAAATTGGAGAATGGACGAGTACACAAAAACGACAGCTTACTACTCAGGCCCAACAAGGTGCAGCACACCATCCGCGCATACTGCAGAACTAACACAGGATATCACAGACGACAGTAGATATAGCAGCAATTTGCAACGAGATGGAGGAAGAAATCAATTTTGCTTATTCCGGCAGCAACCTTCGATTGCGCATTCGAGGTCGGCGATGAGGTGCTCCGAGTAGATGACTCGCGGGCGCAGAGATCAACGACCTGATATAGGGGTATGCAAGAGTATCTCGACTTGGGTTGCCCCGAGCTCGAGTGCTCTCTTTTATATTGTAGCTATCTAAGACAATCGGGAAGCAAGAGCATACATATGAAAAACAAATCTATCTAATCAGTCACAAGCAAGACCTAAGCGAATAATGAACAGAGAAACAAGGGAAAAGTAAGAGACAAATGAAGCAGAGGCATCGGGGGTATGGCCCCGATGGCTTAGTCACGACATGGTACTACTCCAGGATTTGTGCTCACATCTCTCGGCAAATCCGTTCAGGCTGTCACGTAGTTTGAGGCCAAGCCTGTAATTCTCGATTATAAGAACATCATTTGTGCCAGTTACAGGTAAATCATGCACCTTCATACCCTCTCGGAGGAAGTTACGCTGGGGTACGCCTCTTTGTCCAAACGCCAATGGACCTTTGCTCATCCTCTTCGATAGGCTCTATTTCATTACTTTGATAAGAAAACTGGCCGCAAGTCCAAAAAGCCACCTCAATTCGCAAAGAGCGGCCAAAAGATCATTGCTTCTTCGTCTTTAAATCCGCGTTTTGTAGAATGTTGATAAGAAGAGGATGAGATTAACCTCGATTACGGCTTGGATTTGGTGAGGAGACCCAGCGGGAATGTTAGAAATGGTTCAGCATGCCTCCTTGCGGATGCCGTCTATATGGGGGACGACAAGAGCGACAAGAGGGCTGGAAGAGCACCGGATGTGATAAAAACCTGGGTTAGCAAGTCTTCGCCAGTCACAAGGTTGCCGACCGAGCGGAGTGCAGATGTTTGAACAGAGGTGGATGGGTGCATAAGCGGGAGGACCAAGCGCCCTCATACTCCAGATTCAATTATGGCCTGAATCTTATCACTTGAGCCACCAGAGAGGTATGAAATCGCCCAGCATGCGTCAATAATGAGGACCTCGTCATCCACCCGGTAGATGAGTTTGCTCAAAACGGTCAATTGCAAGGCCGGGGAAATCTACTACCAAGTGCGCATTTACTTGGATATACCCGCGTGACACCAGGGCACTCACCAATCCCCAATCGGGTTGGGGTTATTTGCCTCGGCAAAAGTTGCTGAGGGTCCAAGTTGCGTTTCGGAGCATGCTCAACTCGTGGTGTTCACTCAGCAAAGCAAGCAAAGGACGAAGGGCGCCTTGTTGCAAAACATAATCGCGACACTTGGAGGAGTCGCCAGCTTTGTTACCCAGAGCCCAGACAGCTTGTTCGCGGACGTCATCACGGACGACGAGAGGAGGTCGATGAATTCAGGGACGGCATTGTGCGCGATGACGAGCTGAGTGTGATCGACCGTTCAAGAAGTAATATTGGTCAAAGCCCAAGGGGCTTCAAACCAGCGAGTGTACCTTAGACTGCTTATTTTAAAGAAGAATATAAGACAACTCACTTGAAGCATCGAGTGATTTCCATGGTGCTTGCTACCGTGATAGGGTACACAATAGGTTGCATCATATATAGGGTGACTGGCATGAACTGAAAGTTATTCATATATTACACTCAATGTAGGTCAGCTGCTGGCTGAAACTTTGCACACCAGGTTACACACATAGGGCGCATGTGCAGGGCAGTTTCCGTGTGTATGCACCCACTGGATGCACTGTTCTGACACATTCATTTGGGGAATGATTTTGCTAAAATCCTTGTATTTACTTATTTCGGGCTCCAGGGCTAAGCAGAGCTCATACATTATGCACCATACAGGCATTTCAATCTCTGTCCACCACTCCTATTATCGGTCAATAGGGGATTTCCTAGCCGTTTGGGGTGCTATGGCTGGATCATTGCCCAAATTTGTTGAACCTGTTGGAAGCCTAGCTGTGAGGATTCGGATATTCAATCTATGCAGTGTTGACTGCGTGGTAGTCCAAACGTACATATGATTTTGTGAGATTTTTGTCTCAGGCTTTTGCACTGAAATTCTACAGATGTAGCCTGGCCTGTCTCCGTGCATGATGATTGCAGCACTCCCGGGTCCTATTTCACAAATTTCTCCTCATGCTACCTATCACATTTTTTGCTTATTTTAGCATTCTATGCGAACAGTTAATAGATTTACATTGGTGTAACTATGTGTGGCCGTTAGCCTGGTATTCCACTCGGTACAGGCGCAGGAGTGTCGGTAGGGTCACGTGCTTTAATCATTTTGCTATGCACTGTACCGTTATCGTCTTCCAAACGTCCGACCCTGCAACAAGTCCATCTGAGATGTGCTACTGGTGTATGATATATCGTCATCGAGAAT
>WSTG01000022.1:23721-50999 GCA_019616325.1 Ceratobasidium sp. 394 | reverse complement strand
GTCGGCGATCCTGAAGCAGGGGGGACGTCCGCGTCAGCCGGCGTCGCCGCCCCGCTGGTGCTGGCCTTTGTTTCCACGAGGCGGGCGTCGAGGGATCGCGTGGCCCTAGGCCCAGGCGGGAGCACAGACATGCGAGGAGAGACGAGGAGCAGCGCGCCCGTCGACCCCGGCGACGGAGGGGGCTTTCGAGGGGGCGACGCGGGGTACAAAACGTTCCGCCGGGGACCCCCATCGTTGAAGGGATTGTCCTGGAACAATGTCACTTTCGTTACAATGACGATTCATTGGGGACGTACCGTCGCCCACATTCCGCCGTGGGCACCCGTGCCCCAGGAAGATTTCCCCTCCTCAAACGCCCTTTGGACCTGCGTGCATTCTAACTCGACCATACGGCGCGCCTGGCTAATAGGCAGCCCGGACAACTGTTGCGCTAGCGCCTCGATTCGTTCCTGCGACCGTCGGTCGAGTTCCTCGCCGAACGCGGTCGCTTCGGTGGCCGAGGGAGAAGCCGCACATGCGACAGGTACTAGTTCACGAAAACTCCCAATCTCATCTCGCGGCGTTGGCGTTGGTGAAGCTCGATTAATGCTTTCCATGCGGGCAAGGGAGGTAAGGGCCAGCGCACCCAAATGGCTGAACTCGGGTAAAAGTTCCCGGACGTAAGCTTCTCGTCGGCGAGGCCGGTCGGCCGCGTGGTGCTGGTGGTGGCGCCCGGGATGCAATGGAATCATCGAAGAAGCCCGGAAGCGTCGGGATGCAACCGGGGTATCGAGCAGAATAAATCGGAGAGCACAAGACCCAGCCGGACGGAGACGAGAATAGTCGAAAATCGAGCAGCGGGTAAAGGGTAGCGATTGGCGTTAATCGTCGTTCAGGGCAGGCTATGAGTAACGTACTAGAAGACTCCAGTCCACGTGACCGCACCCTGCGACTTCTTGCCTGGTCGTAAACGAACGACAGGCGCGCGATCAGTCGTGGGCGTCTACGGCGCGCGGTCTGGACTGCCCCTCGCCTGAAGGTCACCCAAACTGACGCGTTCGCTTCAGGCGTGGCGAGACGGCCCCGGATTGAAAAATAAGGTAACCACCTCCCCGGACCTTTGTTTACAACGCCGTTCAAGCCTTTGATCGATTGTTCTGCCTCGCGCACAAACCCGCGATAAGCCCGAGGCATAGAGATACCTTTTGTGCACTGCGACCCGTCGCCGCCGACCGAACCCCAAACGGCCATTGGGTTCACCTTTCCTGTCTGTTCCGTCCGCCTCGATTGGTCCGATCGTTTCCGTGGCCGAATTCAACCTTACTCCACAGTACACGGACACGCCATTCACATACACAGTCGCACACCAGCTATCTCCCGCACCTGCTCATAACCCGACCACCCCAAAGCACAAATTATAGAACGCAGATGTACATTACAGTATAGAAACCAATGAGAAAGCGTTCGAGTCAAGTGCGTGAGAGTTGAGCAAAGATGGGGACGGAGGGGCTCGTGGAGACCCCTGTTTATACCCTATGATTTGTAGCGAGCCACGCATGTATTCACCACGCATAGACTGCACGCGCGAGCACCTGACCCGGTTATCATCTGGTACGTTCTATTCTATTCCATTTTGTTCCGCTATGTTCCACCAGCCACATGGTTAGTCTATAAAACTTCGCTTCCGGAGCAATAGATATTAGCTGCGGAACAGATTCAAAATTACCTCCTGCGTAGACGCGCCGGCCAGACAGCTTCCTTGTCTGTCCGGGTACTCTGGTGGGGCTGAATCACCTGAATTTCAGGTGGCCATGTGCCCACTTCAGGTGAAATTCACCTGAAGTGGGCATTTTGGGTGAAAAATGGGTGAAAAATCTCCACCTTGGATGCCTCCAACTTTGTGATAAAAACAGATCTTCAGTCATGAAGAACCTATTAGTGGATGAAACAATCATTTTTTAGTCAACAGAGGGGGTAAAAGTTGTGTTTCATTCTTAGAGTGCCCACTTCAGGTCATTTTCCCCTGAATTTCACTAGTTCTTTGCTGGAATTTCAGATCATAGTTGACCTGAAATTCAGGTTGGTTGGCTGTACCAGAGGTATGGCCATCCGACTGCCCACTGAAATATTCGAGGAGAAATTCACCGAGATGCACTAGTCTGGAAGTACAAACATTTCAAATAATCACTTCTGCTTATCTCAAGTTGCAGTTGACGCATTTTGCCAAACTCCTTGCATATATCATGGAAATCTGTAGGACTACGCATGGCACCAGACAAGTTGTAACCACTCCTTCGGTTCAACGAGGCTGATAAATCGGAGTCCGAAGTCCTCGTACAAGCCCCACCGTCAACGCTACGAACAGACTCGAAGGCGCGCTATTACTGCCCGGCAGCAGTCCGTGGCTATCCCAACAAAGACAGCACACACAGACAACCAAGGACATCCACTTACTCTGTACCCCCACTCAGATGCCAATACACCCCAGCCAACGCTCGTTTAGCGACCGTGTAACGCTCAGCATCTATATAGCGCTCCTTAAATGGAGCGCGTCTCAAGGGGGTATAGAGCGTTGTCGGTAGTTGCTGAAGCCCCTGAGACCATAGTCCGCCCTGGACTAAAGCATCCAGAAGCTTATCGCACGTGATTTTGGCAGGTATGACGTTTCCAAACACGTGTCCTTTTGTTCGGTTTTTTTTTTTTCACCATCGTCTTTGTTCCGTGTTCCCAGATCTCTTCACGATGGCTCCACCCTCTCAGGTACCCTTGAATTTCGTATAAGCTGCGCATCGCAGCTTAAATGAACCCTTTTCCTCAGGCACCCAGGACCACTCGATCTGCTGCCCTCCGTGCGCAGACCGAAGGTTTAGCTAGCCCGACATCTGCTCCCGTGCCGGTCGCCGGCGGGGCGCGCCCTTCGCCGCCCATCGACTCCCCTCAACCGTCAAAGCGACGCGCCCCCGGCGCTCCTGGCCCGCCACGTAAGAAACGCAAGCCGTCGTGCAAACCCCCGGGCGCGGAGGACGACGAAGGTCGTTCTCAGGCACCGGAGTCCGAGGACGAGGATCAGCCACGTGATCCAGCCATCCCACATCAAGCCGAGGTGAGTCGCACCCGTCGTCCAGCTCTTTTGCGATTCGTGGTGATTGACTGGCGGGAGGTCCCGCGCTCGTAGGAAGCCGATGCCGCTATCGAGCAAGCCGTATTGTATATGGAACGCGAGGTCGCCGGGGGTGGTCTGCCTCCCACAAGCGATCTGCGGCGCATCGCGAGCCAAATCCAGGCCGCTCGTTTGGGCGGTGCATACCTCACCAGCTACGGAGTCGGCCACGTCGACGGCTTAGTCAACCTCGAGCAAAACCCCAACAGCCGCGCCAATCCCCGCCATCTCGACCACCTTCACGTTCAGAAGCTCGCCGAAGCGTTCCTGGACCCCTCCACCATGAGGGACTGGGAGACGCCGATATACATCATGGTGCCCGGTAAGATGATCGAAGAGCAGTGCCTCGAGCGCATCCGTGCTTGCGAATCCCGCAGTCCGGGCGGCGACGTACCAGCACTGACGCTCGTCCACCCCCACAACGATGAAATCGCGTCCCTTGAGTTCGCCTGCGAGTATTACCAACAGGGGAAATCCTCGCTCGCCGAGGGGGATCTACCTCCCAAGCGCGAGCGGCTCCACGAACTGCGCTCCGCCCGACCCAAAGCGACCCTGATCAACGGCAACCATCGAATCGCCGCACTCAAACTGATGGGCAGCAACTGCAGTCGCTCGTTCAAGCAGGTCGTCGTCGACCTCCGCGCGCGCCGCATTACGGCTGAAACCGCAGAAGCTCTCATCCAGGGGATCGCGAAGAGGGCTAAGCTCGCGCGATACCGAGTCGAGGTGTACGACGGTGAGAGCCCTTTCCGCCCGTCCGTCTTCTTCTGCCCTCACCGTCCCACTCAGAGGACAAAATGACGGAGGAGTTGCTCACCTGGCTCTCCCGCAACGACGAATCTCGGATATCTAAAGGTATGGAAGCCGGCGAGAAAACCTGGTGGCTGGCCAACCAGTTCGACTCCTGGCTCAAGAAAGCGCAGGAGCATGGCCTCGGCGACAGCCCCGACAGGTACAACGCGGCTCACAGCGACTGGCTCAAGACTCTCGCCCCTCCTTCGGAAGCAGCCGGCCCCAGCGAGTCCCGGGCCTCCAAAAAGGCGGGCAGCGGCCGTCGCGGCGATTGGGCGGGCCCAGAGGCCGTGTCACGCCTCCTCACCGAGCCGCTCACCACACGTATGGTCCTCGACACTCGCCACGCCAGCGTCGTTTACCAGACTATCCTGAAAAGCACGCTTGCGTCTCATTTGCTGCACGACGCTAGCGCCGTCGTTACGTGCCGAGTGTGGCTCTCGATGCGTGTGCTCCTCAATGTGAGTCGCGACCGATCAGCAATTTCGCCGCCCCGCTCACCGCTTATACAGGTATTCGACGTCTCCCAGGGCGACGGGTTCGCCGAGGCAGAAGCTTACCTTCAGTCTCACGCGGCGCCGCCGCCGCTCCACGGGGACGAGGACGCCGTGCCACTCTGGCGACAGCTGCACTCGCGCCCCGAGAAACGTCCCCAGTACGTTTCCGAATACGACGCCGGCATGCAGAAGAAGTTCGACGCCCTTTACCTGGACGCTTTGCGAGACTTTCGCACGTCGCACCGCGACATTGACTGGGACGAGGGTCCAGCAATCGAGCGCATGCGCAGGCTTTTCCATGAGTTCGGCCTTTGGATTCGCGAGCACGACCCCTCTGAGCCTCGCCGTCGCCTCGCCTTGTCCGTCCTTCTGTTCTCGCGTCTCCCCCTCGCGGAAGAAGAACAATCTCAAAACTCGGCCGTCTTTTTCGCCTCAGCGGCTCTTCCCGCGCCTCGCTGGATAGCTTCCGCCCTCGATGCCAACTCCTCGTTCAACACCGACGCCGGGCTGCTTGCGGTGAGTGCACGTCGACGAGCGCGCTACTCAAGCTGAAATTCCTTCGCACGCAAAGCTCGAATACACCCTGGACGCTTTGTTGCCAATCTGGACCCTCGGCGCCCAGACCGTCGGCAAGTCCTCGAACCACAGCCGATGGTATCAGCGCTCTCGTGGATACGCGCAAGTGCCGATGCTCTTGCTGGACAGCCCCGGTGAGGCTACCGTCGAGCACCGTCTTCACGCGGTGAGTGCCCGGTGGTCGCCCTCCTGACCTTCAACGCCGTCGGTGCTCACATCGGAACAGTCGATATGTTTCCTCAGCGACCTCCGCTTGAGGAACGCCCTCTCCGATTTCCAAGATCGATGCGGCACCGAGGTCAAGTCGTTGCTCGCGAGCTGCAGCGTCAACAAATCATCGTCCGCTCGCATCCCCATCCTGACCGACATAGCGCAAGAAGACCCCGAGACGTTCGGATCGGAGTCCGAGCTACACCAGGCGGTCACCAGGGCTCGGCAGTCTCTCCACGCCATCGCCTCCGGCCCAAATTTCCCTCCCCCACAAGAGCTGTCGAAACATATGTCCCAGTTCACCTCCCTTCAACGCGTAATCCCCGCCGGCTTTTGGCATCGGTTCCCCTGCAACGACTGGCTCAGCGGCTGGAGCACCGCCTCCTCCAGGAGGTTCCAGAACGTCAACTCGCTGGTCGGCTGGGCTATATTCATCGCTCGCCTGTCCATCATCGTGGAGGACCATCTCAACGGCTCGTTGACGAGCCGCCACCTTCTCGCGCTGTCCCAAAGCATCGGCCAGTACGTCTCCGACCGTGCCTGGGGCGGCCACCTGAACGTCGTAGAATCGGAGTGCCCGTCCCCCCCGGCAACGCCTGGACGGCGCCTGTCGTCTCCAACCTCCGCCGGCGCGGAGCAACCCGGCGAGCCAACCCAAAGCTGCCCGCCCGCGGTAACCCATGCCGCCGATGAAGCCCCGGACGTACCAGGGGTCGATCCAAACGGCGACGGCCAGGGGGCCGACCATGCAACCAAAGCCGGGGTGACGGGGCACCAGTCCGAGAGCGGTCTCGAGGCGCTCCCGCCCGGCCGCTCGTCCACCAAGGCCCCAGAGCGCCCCGCCACCCAACGACCCAGCTCTCCGCCCAAGCTTCCCTCGTCCAACCACAACCCGACCGCGGCACCACCCCGCCGGCCGTTAGCCTGCGCGGTCCGCGAGGCTCTCGCTCTAAAAGCCCCCGCAGCCGATTCGACCGTCGACCCGACCGTCGACCCGGCGCCACTAGAGCAGGCGCCAGACCCGCGCAGGCAGGAGAAGGCCTCCACGCCCTCCCCTCGGCTCCACCAAGATACCCCGACCTCCGGCGCACCCGGCCCTTCCGCGACCCCGGTCGTCGATCAAGACGGCGACTTTTCCATGCACGATTTCGGCCTGTCCCGCTCGCCGCCGACAAGCCTGGAACGACCGGCGCCGCTCGGCGCGGGAAGTGAATATCCAACGAACACGTCGTCGCCGCTCGCGCATCGTGAACTAGCCGAGGCCCCTTCGGATCAGCCTACGGGTACGGCAACGAACCCCGCTCGGGATCCCGCGACCCAGGCCTCCGGCGCCGATCAGCTCGGCGCGCCCTCCTCGCTCGGTCGGTCGCCTCGGTCGCCTGAGACCCCCGAAGCGTCAGAGGCCCCGGCCCCGGCCCAACGCCCCGGGCGCTCTCCCGACCCACCCCCGGGGTCGGACCGGTCGGACGCGGCGCCCCGCAGCCGATCCCCGCAGCACAAGCCTCCCGGCACCCGCTGGCCCCGCGTCCAGAAGCAGCCGACTCCCGACGACGCGATGGGGGCGTTGAGACACAGGATCACGAGGGGAAGGGCCTGGAGCCCCACCAACCCCGCCCCAAGCCTTGAGCTCGGGGAGGAACAGGTCAAGCGCCTTCAGGCCGGCATTCGCGCGGAGCGAGAGTCGCTCCTCCACGCGTTGGATCACGCCTTGGGCCACTGCCGCATCGCGCATTACGGGCCACGCTTCGCGACTCACTCGCTCGCCGCTTTGGTCGAGGAATACGAGGTAAGTCTGCCGTCACCGCACTCGATTCGCTTACCCACGATTATCTAGGCCGTCTATCTGGACAGGATTGCGGCCGTTTTCCAGACAGTGTGCGCCGTGCCGGCCGCCGAGGCCGTTCAGCTCGCCAAAGGCGTCGTGTCCGAAGACCCGGCGTGCGCTGTGACGCTGGCCGACCTGGAAGCCCAGCCGAAGCGAGCTGAGGTCTAGCCGCCGCCCGTCTCGAGTCTGGTTGGCCTCCCGACCGCGCTTCGTTTAGACTCGTTGCTCCTCGAACGCGAGAAGCCCAGTAACTAGACTCCCCTGCGATCCTCGCCCCGTCCCGCCCGCGCCTCTATATGCTTTTATTTTTTTTGTGGTTTTGCCGCTGTTCGACTGTTTTTTACTCGTCATCGTTCACCGTATATATCCTCCAAGTAGAATACATTTTCAACCGAAGCTCGATGCAACCGAGGACTGAAGCGTCGTGGCATAGCACATCACGTGACCGTGCCTCCTTGTCGAGTAAGCGATGTTCAAGTAGCCGCCCGCCTCCAGCAAGGCTGTCCGTGAGATACATGGTGGAACGATAGCGCTGCACGTACAGCATCGACCCAGTCGGGCTGCTCGCCACTCCCGTCCTCGCCGGATAGTTGAACTCGCCCGTTCCACGACGTGTTAGATTCTGTTTAACCGGGTAGCATATGTAGCGACATTGATAAGTATGCGCTTATATGCGCTTGTCTCGCTTATCTCGTGTATCACTGTACCCTGTGCATACTTGCCCGGTCCGCCCGTCTGCACCTGTATATAAACCGAACGATAGTGTCGCTTGAACCACAGCGGCTTTTATCCCTTTACTTTTCGAGCTCATTCGCTTTATTTCCCTGCGCTCTCATCTATATTCCATATCGACTTCTATCCGATCCTACACGGGTGGGCCCACGACCACGATCGTGACGTCCTGAACATTGCCCTACGAGACGACATCCGACGGCGCGTTTCGGGTGGTCATCCTGCATCGAAACCCCTTGGGTCTCATCGGAGGAGCTGGCCACACGGCTACGTCACGTGGCTCAAAGGACGCCAGACGGCGACCTGGGTCGCTCGCCGGCGCCAGATCACGTGAGTGGTCGAAACTCGAGGACGCTGCTCCGGCCGCCTCGCACCTCGGCACGTCCTGCAGTGCGACACTCGGCCTGATTAAACACCTCAAGCACACTTACCGGTAGCTTTGGCGTCAGGCGCCGTCAAGCACGCCCGCCACTATGGTTCCACCTTCTGTCGAGATCCGTTAGTTCATCGGTGTCAAGCGCAAGGCTACGGAGAGCTACGGACGCTCTATAGCTGTTATACAGCTCCCGTCGGTTCGCCTAGCCACGCGCCATTTGCTAATGTTGAGCCGGAACATCCCGTTTCGCTCACGCTCGCTCGATATGATGACCTTCCACCGTCAGTTGATCCATGTAACCTTCACGCTCCTTCCATGCATGTACGCGATGGGACGTACCAGAACGTCGACCCTTCAATCCAAGTGGACACGCGCAGTACATGCGCAGCGAGATACACGGATGACTCGATATGAGCCGTGTGGTATAAACGGGGGCGCCTGTTCACCCTCCCGTACCCCGTCTTTTGCTCTCACGCGCTCCATACTGCAACGCTTCGATATGCGCTTCAATCACTAAAGTTCATTTCCGCGTTGTATAAATACCGAGCTTTTATTCTGTAGAAACCTCATATATCTAGTAGAACATACTAGAACGATGAGTCATTAATCGAGTCAAGCCTGTATGCGCAGTATATGCGCAGCACTGAGCGCGGATGACTCGATAGGAGTTACAGGTACAAATAGGGGCGCTGGCGCGCCCTCTCGTACCCATCCTTCTCTCACACACACTCTTTGGTATCTATCTTTTATTACGATTTAATATACATTTTCTTTCTACATACTGTCATCCACCACCATGTGACACAACTTTAGTCACGCAGCCGTAGCGTAGTCCGCAGGCCACAGAATGTTATTATTTTTGGTATACATGTACCTAAGTATACTAAGTACCAGCCTACAAATTTTGAAGCGTGTACGGTGAAACGCTGTTGAGAAATTGTTATGGGAGTGGGGGCATACATGCACCACGTGACTTACCACCTTGTGAAACAAACCGAAAAAGTAATCGGCGTCAATCGGCGTTTAGATATTGCAGATTGTTGCACAAGGTGGGGCCGTTGCAAATGGTGGTGGATGACAGTATTCCTTTCGTGGACATCAAAACCATTTGTCGAACCTAACATCCCCCGCCACGCTTCTATTGCGTGCACGCCAATGCGATTGCCATTGAGATTCGACACTTCTCCACACCTCCGCGAGCGCTGGCGCAAATACGGGATGTGACTTCAAATTTCGTGCCATAACAATCCCAACTGCCCGGCTGCTTTGGCAATCGTCTGGCGCGTAAAGCCGGAAGTGTAGGATGGCGGCGATAATCGATTCTGAATATACGGTAAAACGTGGCGGGAATAAGCGATTGAGCCCAATAGGTAGAGGAATGAAAGACGCCGCTGTTTAATCCGCGATGTGATTCGTTCTATATACTGTTTACAAACGGTCAGGGGACCGGGCGTGGGAGCACCTGCTGTCAAAAATACGCGAAATAAGCTCGTATAAGCGCACACATGTCAACCAGTAGAGGCCCCCACTTATACAGCGTTTACCATGTCACAAGGACGAGTTCAACACGAAGTGAAACCGACTACACATTGCGCAAAGACGAAAGCAACGTCAAGTGATACAATCAACGTTCAGCGAGAGGTTACTATCCTTGCGTTGTCTTCAGGCAGTCCCTCGGTCGGGACGAGAAGCTGGCCCAAGACCTCCAGCCGCTCAGCCATCCGCCGCGACAGAGAAGCGTACATTTCAGCTTCCGCTTCAAGCGCCTCTATCTCGCCCTTCAATCCCGCGTTCTTCTCCCTGTAGCCCCGCCGCGCCGTGAGCTGAGCTGACAAGGTTTTCGGCGGAAAGCTCACCTATTGGCCGCCAGTTGCGCCACCAAAGTCTCTCGTCCATCGTTGTGGACCGATCGAACGTTCACTTCCAACTGGTCGTCCGGCCGCACGATCCTCTTACAGCTCGGGCAGGGGAACGGCTGCAAATCACAATGGTCGCCGAAGATGGACTCCGTCGCGTGCATGCAGTTGAGCTTGAACAAACAGCTCTCGCACAGGACGTGTCCTGCCAGACGTGAATCGCAAAGTCCGGTCGGGATAACGAAGGCACGTGAATTGAGAACCCCTTACCGCACTTCCCGAGTGTCTGGGCCTCGCAGAGGGGGCGGGAATCCAGGCACACGATGCACTCGAATGTGCCGCGGAAATAGACTGTATCTCCGACAGTGAGGGTCACGGGCTCGGCCATGTCGTGGTTACGGTTTGATTGACGGCCAGGCGCAAGGGCGACCACGTGACGTCCAAATAGAACGGCACGGCGCTTCCGTCCCAAACATCTTTCCACCACGTCCGCTCCCTCGTCTCAGATGCATTTTAACGTCGTCTGCGCTCTCTGCGATTCGCAAATAGGCGAACACCCGCCCGCGGCTGACGACAAAATGTGGTTGATGGCATGCGGTGAGTACGGTCGCTCCGAAATTCGCTCGCCAGTGCACGACGTTCACGGTTGCGAAAGGACACGTATCGTGCGACTCCTGCTTACGGCCGAACGACCTCGTCTATTGCCGTCAATGCCACCACCGTTCGTGTGTGCTTCATCCGCCAATCCGGGTTTACTTGAAGCCAGACGGCGGAACGCCATCGGACGACATAGTGCGGTTGCAGGAAGAGCTCGCAACAGAGCAGTGAGTCTGTTCCACCGTCTCCAGTATTGAACGCTTAACGAAACCCTCCCAGGGAACGACTCCGGCAACTCCAGGCGTCGTTGGCGGAAGCGCGCACCCATCGCGAGGCGAAGAGGAGCCAGTTCGAAGGCTTGCTCCGGCAGATGGAGGCCGCCTATGTGAGACAGCAACGGCAGGGGGCGCATCGTTCTGGAGCATCGAAGTAGTTTGCGTTCCCCGTTTGCAGCGCCTAAAACTATTCAATGCTATCCGCGTTTCCCACGCCATTCGTTGGTGCCCGCCTGGCGAACCGAGATATTCGTAGTACGCACGGAGCGACTTGTACGTTACGACATGCGAGTAAGGCGTGTGGCCCGCCCTTCTGTCGCCGCGACCGGTCACAATTCGCCGACCTTTGCCCTAGCCTTCCTGGCGCCGCGTATCCTCGCGTTGCGAGTAGTGCCGGTCATGTATATACATAAGATAACCAGCCAATACAAGTGACGACCGGAGAGTCCGCCCCTCCGGTTCTTTCCACCATGCGTCACCGCGATTCGCGCGCCTATTACTGTACTTGAAGCGGCCCGACTCCGGGCCCCTGACCTTGCTTCTGCACACGCTTTCCTAAGAGCCAGGTCACACGGAGCGCGTGACTTTGACTGAGTTAGATTCTCGTTAATAGCATGTGTCAATAAAGCTGTTCGGAACACATATGGCTTTTTTTAGTATACATAGGAGCAAAGCAACCCACTCCAGAATACAGGCTACTGGAAACTAATTGGTACAAAGACAAGGAGCCATGGACACATTTTCAAGTTTAAGTCAGAACATTAGATAAGGTGGAGGAGGCCGACGTCCAGGATACAAACTACTAGAAAAGAATCGGCACTGAGACAGAAACAGAGTCCGCATACAACAAGGTCAATCGGTTCTCTACGAGAAATCATTCAATGGGAAATCGGAAAAACATACCGAGTCACCTTACAGTTGCGAGGTAAGTTCAGGTCGAGCACAGCAGGCTCTAATTTGGCGTTGGTTCGGGTTGGATCGTGAGGGCACCCCGGAACGTGTTGCAGTTATTAACATCATTCGGCGTCATACATACAAGCTACGCATCCTGAAGTAGCGTGCACGCTGTTCTGTGGAACGCCTACAGATCGACGTGGTTTGCGGGAGTCAAAGAGGCGCAAACAGAGTCCGCCCGCCCAGCGCTTGACCTGAGGCTTTGCGGCCATCCGCGGGGCCGGTTTCCGACTCCCACTTTGCGATGAGGGCGATACAAGGTGTCGTTGTCAACGATGACAGCAGACACTCTGAGTTGCTTCTTCGGAGGCTTCACGTCCTCGCCGTGCATTCACAAGGATGCAGACACGACAACACAAGGCCACGGGAGGGGGTCGCCCCACTGTTAAGAACCTAGCGATTCTTCTCGAGTCAATTGGGCTCACCCGCTAATCTGGCCTCAAATCGAAGCGACTGCTCGAGCCTTGGGCTACCCTTGGAGCCCAACCGAGATTGTGCGCCGCCTGCAGCAGCACAATCCGTCCGTTTTTGTTACTCTACGCCCGCAACGCATCTTCCAGTGGCGCGACCACACCGTCACCGACAAACTCCAGTGGACGCCTCGGCATCTCCGCAACATCGAGGAGGGGAAACGGCCAGAGCAAAGCTCAACACAGCTATCGGTACTAGTTAGTGTGTCGCCTCTAGTCACATAAACTCAACTGATCTCTCTATAGGGTGAGCATTCTCGAATCATCACAACTATCATAACCCACCTGAAGCAGTTGAGTGAGGCTGGTGTGCCCTTAAGCATTTCCCGGATTTGAGGCTATATGGTCGGTGTCATCAAACACCAGGCTCCGCATCTGTTCGACTCTTCGCCTAATGGCGGGCCAGCCTTTACCTGTTCTATCTCGTTTGTTCATCGATTCCTTCATGCGGAGCCCGGTTGGTCCCCTCGGCGAGCAACACGAGCAGCTCAAAAGCAGCCCGCAGACTTTGACAGCCTCTTGCTTCGCGCATTCCTCTGGATGGCCTGTTTGGTTCGAGACGAAAGCATTCCGTCCTCCTGCATCGTCGACTCCGATCAGACACAGGTTGTCTACGGCGCAGGGCCTCAAACCACCTGGGCATCAACTGGTGCTCGACATGTCTCGGTTGTTGGCACGGAGAAGCGTACATTCACGCTTACGGTTGGCATTCCTCTTTCTCGCGAGGCCCTTCCACTACAGGCCATCTATGCCAGTGAGGCTGTCCACTCTCTCCCGGACAAAGATGCTCCGCACATGGATATCGCTCTTGAGCACTCGTTTCGCTTCGGATATTCAGGAAACACAAGCTACCGGGCAACCAAGAAACCTCGCCCTCCTGCGTCATGAACGTTCTCGTTCCACACTTCGTCACACGATTGAGCAAAACAATCTCCCATCTACGCAGCGTTGTATCTCGCGAATCGATCTTTTGGCTGTCCACTGCTCTCAGGAGTTCCGTTCTTGGATGACGAAAACATACCCATGGATAGTGATTCATTACATCCCCGTTGCTGCACTGGCCAGTTCCAGGCATGCAATTTGCTTGTGAACTGGGCGCTCAAAGCGGCAGTTCAGCAGGCCTGGCGCGCCGACATCGTTGACGAGACCCTAGAGGCTGTTGAATCGGACATTGCGCCGACGGATGTTCGCCTTGATTCTCCCAGTCAAAACTCCGCGGAATCGAAGCGTTCATTGGATTGTTCAAGCCCACCAGGCAATTAATCGTGAGGATTTGGTACAAAAGGTGCGTACATCGATATTTCATTGCAATTGAATCTAGCGGAACAATCTTTTAGGCATTTGCATCATGTGCCGTTCCTAATACTACGGAGCTCAACTTATCGTCTCTAGCCTGATTAGCCATGAGGCAAGGCAGGCACTCCTCAAGATGCAGACCTCGGACCCAGATTTCCACGCTGAGATCACCCTGGGAAGGTCGTCGCCTGTGCATAGTCAGTCCGGGGAAGTGGAAGCACAAGGTTCAGAAGAGGAGTCGAGCGACTATGATGACGATTTTGGCCTCGCCGCAGATATTTCCAGTCGTTGGGGGTCGTAGCAAGTCCAGTGCGCGAGATGGCAGGTTTCAAAACAGTTCCCGTGCAAAATAGTGTAGAGGTTGGTGCTGGTGGCAAGCGATTGCGATCGGGAACGCAGTTATAGGCTCGTACGTTTGACTTTGGATGCCGTGGGGCGAACGTAACGTTCCCCACCGACCGGATTTCAATTTTCATATTTCAAATACAAATACAGGCATCCTCCCGCGTCGTTGGACCGGGGGACAGGGGACCGACGTTATACCATGAACAATACACTACTCTGCCCATCCATGTTTGCTCGCCCCCACCTTTTGATGTCAGCACCTCACCATCGTCAACATGGTCCTTGCGCTCCTTCCTCGAGCTCTTCTTCGTCTGAGAGCCGTTAAACCCCCGGCGACGCTGTTTTCTGGCTCTCGTTCAGGACCCAAACCACAGCGCTCGGTACGATCACGTGACTAGGCGCCGCCAGACGGCGTCCTGGGTCGCTCCCCCGTGCCGAATCACGTGGTCTGACGTGATCTGGCGCCAAGCTCGCGATAAAACGCGGCCCTATCTTCTCACCGACGCATGGCGTCGGCGTCACGTGCTGTCAGGAACGCACTTTCCTCGTCGTTTCACCCGCCCGTGGGCGGGAGTCCTGTAGAGCCCCACCGTCCAAGCCACCGATGCGCCCGGATACAAAAATCGCGGACTGTCCGTTCGGTTCATCCTCGCCCTTATCCGTACGGAAGAAGCTGCCAGGTTCGTACGAATCATCCATCCGCTCAGCGCTCCCCCCCCCCCTGCTCACGTTCATCCTGGCCCGTCAGCATGGGCGACCAGGCCGTCCGCGTTTTATCGCCAAATGAAGTCGCCAAACTCCTCCGTGAGCTGAAGGCTCTGCTCTCAGCCCTGAAGTCATCGTTGCCCCTAGTGCCCCTGCAGCGATCCAAATATGCCTCGTTGGTCGGATTCAATCCGGACCCCGACCTCGTAGACGATATCGGCGAGGTTGGCGCGGTCAACACCGAGCTCGAGCGCATTTTCGGGCACCGCCAACGCGGCTTGAAAATTGAAGAGCGCGGCCAGGCAATTCAATCTATCCACTCTGTGCTCGCGCAGTATTTGGACCGCCATCCCGGAGATGTAATCCTCCAGAAGTGGCTCCTCGACGTTCTCTCCGCCGCCCGGTCCCTGGTGAGCCATTCCGTCCACATCTGCCATAGAGATGCCTCACCCGCGCGCGCTCCTCGCGTCCCCGTGTCCAAGGCCGCCGTCGATGACTCATCGGCCGTCCTCGATCCCCGGCCATCCGTTTCGGGCGTGCGTCCTGCTTCCCCGGCCGTTGATCCGCCCGTCCACCCGGCCGCCGCGTCCCGCGTCAAGCGTCCCGGACGACCCTCTCTCGAAAAGGAGAACGCCCGTCAAAAGAAACAGAAAAGCTCCCCTGGCGAAGCCGCGGCGGCCGATGTGGCATCCGATGAAGACCTAGGGCAGGATGATCAAGTCGAGGAGCAGGTTCGTCTGGTCTCGTCCTTCAACGCGTATGACCACTCACGCCCTCAATTCAAGCCGCTCTCCCAAGTTTGGGGCGACACCATCACAGAGTTCTTCCACCGCTTGGAGGAGAATCATCAGCGCCCCGATCCCGACGCCGAAAGAATCGCTAATCTAGTCGAGACCTGTCGGATCGGCGGCGCCTACATCCACGCCTTTGGCCTCGGACACCTCTACGGTATCGTCGACACAGACGATCGCCGCAACCCCCGTCCCGTCACCCAGTCTCAGGTGGCCAAGCTCGTCAAGGCGTTCCTCACGCCTGGCGCTAAATCAGACCACCACTCGCCCATTATCGTCATGATACCCCGATCCCGTATCAAGCCGAGCTGTCTCCAGAGCATGTTGACCTCCGATCCACGCAACCCCGCCCACGCCATGCCCCCGTTGGAGTTGTCCGACGACTTCTCCGTCGAACTTTTGCAGCTGGAGACCTGTATGCTGTCCAACCAAGAAAACAACCATTGGCTCAGTCGAGAATCCGCTCGGGACAAGTCGGTTCGTCTGTCGGAGGTGTACGATTCTCGCCAGAAGGCCGTCCTCTTGAACGGGAACCACCGCATTCAAGCTATCCTGGAAATCGGCCGGGTGTACACGCAGCGCTTCCGCGACTTGCGCGACAAAGTTCAGAAGGGCCTCGTGACGCAGCAAGAAGTCGAGATGGAAATATCGGGCTCGGACATGATGTCCAAGGTTATGCTCGCGAGCTACCGCGTGGAGGTTTACGACGGTGAGTCGGCCTCTCCACCTTCGGAATTTTCGCTCCCCCCCCCCCCTTCCTAACGTCTTCGGGGCTGTTTTTCTCACCTCGTTCTTCTCTCTTCTTCGTTCCTTCCCCCGGTTGTCCGTCGTTCTCGTAGCCGACAAAATGACCGACGAGCTGCTCAACTGGCTAGTGCGCAACGAGGACGAAAGACCCGCCCAAGGCATGAGCGCAGGGGAGCTCGCCTGGTGGAACGCCAACCGGTTTGACGAGCTGGTCAATAAGGCCCCAAAGGACGGAGCCGTCGCTCGGCACGAGCAGATCAATTGGGCGTATGTGACTTGGGCGCGCGGCCGAGCCCTCGCGAACACGGAGGACACGCAACCAGAACGCTCCAGATCCAAATCCAAGTCCGGCCGCAAAGGCGACTGGGTTGGTCCGGACAGCATCAGCCGTCTGTTTACCGAACCTTTCACCATGGAAATGGTTTGCGACACCAGGCACGCCCTCGTAGCCTACGACATGTGTCCGAAAACCATCGCGGTCGGCATGATTAAAGCCTCCGGAGGCCTCCTAGCGAGCCATTTCTGGCTGGCAGCCAGAACCTTGCTTAGGGCGAGTACACGCCCCGTTTCCCCGCCTCGCGGCTCACCCGCCTTTCCGTTAGATCTTCGACGTATCCAACGCGGAAGGTCTCGGGGAGGCCCGCGAATATATATCGACCAACCAGCGAATCGGCGCCATCGGCGATAGGTCTGCGGTGGAACATTGGGATCGGCTTCACTCTCGGTCCGAAGGAAGGCCGAAACTGCTTCGGTTCTACCGGGGCCAGCTTTCCAAAAGCTTCGACAAACTATACTGCGCCGCCCTTGACGCTTCCAAGCACCCAACGCGAAACATCGAGTGGGAACATGGACCGACCGTCCTCCGCTTTCGGGAGGTCTTCGAGGCTGTCGGGCGTGAAACCATGGAACGCGAGCCCGATTGGTGCCACCGCGTCGGCCTTTCGCTTCGCCTATACGCCCGTCTGCCGTTGTCAACCGAAACACCCGACGGCCCCGTCTTTGTGCCAACCTCCGCCCTTCCGGGCGAAAACTGGTTGAAATCCATTCAAGAACAGTACAAGTCCCTAAATTCCGAGGCCGGGATGATCATCGTAAGGACCTCCCACTCTCCGCCTATCACTCACTCAGCCGTCCTCCAGACCGAATACGCGTTCGACCAGTTCCTCCCTCTCTGGACCGTCGGTGCCCAGACCACCGGCACATCCGTAAACTCGAGCAACTGGTACTCCCGGTCCCGCGCCCTCCACCAATTCGCCATGCGCTCCGTCGATGTTGAGTTGCCCGACACGATCGATCGGAGTCTCCACGGCGTACGTTTTCCTCCGTTACTCCGTCGTGTGCACAACCGTTTACCCCCGGTCTAGGTCATCACTCGCCTCAGCGACGCGCGCTTCGGGCTCGCGCTGGCAAAGATCCAAGCCGACTGCGCAGAAGCCTTGAAGACGCTCCGAGAACGGTGCTGCGTCAAGAGGTCGAGCACAGTCACCTACACAGTCCTCGAGGACTACGCCCAAGACTTCGAAACGGAGTTCGGCTCGTTCGAGATCGGCGCCCGCAAATTCCAAACGGCCAGGGCCCGGCTGAAGAACCTCATCCTCGGGGACCCCGACATTGAATGGCCCGCGATCGCAGAACTCGCTTCCGAGCACCCGGTGCTTGACATCGTCGTCCCGGAGGGCTTCTGGGAGCAAGCCTGCCCGCTGCCGTGGGTGCGCGGCTGGAACACGTCCGCTCCTCGCCGCTACCAAGACGTCAACTCGCTCCTCGGTTGGGCTATTCTGTCCAAGCGTCTGGAACCCCTGTTCATGGAGCTCATGGATGAATCCCGGGAGTCGCGTTACCTTATCCGCCTGTGCCAGTACATAGAGGAGATCCGAGGTCAACCTCCCTGGTGGGAGCGTCTCGAGCTGGGGTGCGACGATCTTCCCTCTCCGCCCTCCAGCGTCCATGAGAGCGAAGCGGGACCGTCGGAGCGCAAAGAGCGGTCTGGCTCTAACGTCCCGAAATCGGAAGGCGGCTCGGACGGTCTAGCCTCTCCCCCACCAAGCTCTGGTGGCTCCCCTCCGGCCCCCAACGCACCACTCGTCGGCGAGGAGGGCCGAGAGCCCAGCCGTCCGTCGCCTCCGGGCTCGCCCCGGGCGCAATCCAAATCCTCCCAAAGCCAGGGTCGGCTCCCCCTCGGCGACCGGGCGGTCAAGCATTTGACTCAGCCGTGGGACATCGAAGGGTCAGCCCTCCAAGGTCCTTCGGCGGCGGCAGACGGGCCCGCGTCGTCGGACCCCCCTCGGCAACCGCCTGCCGACAACGCGGGCGACGGAGCCCGGTACCTCAACCAGGTGTGGCCGTTGATTCAGTCGCTCTCTCAGCCCGTCGGCTCCGCCCCTTCCACCGTGACCGACTGCCCGACCGCTCCCACCGACCTCTCACTGCGCGAGATCTTCGACAAACGCTTGCCTGGGCATTTGTTTACCCGCCAGAAACACACCTACAACACGCTCGAAGCGCTCCTCGGCGGGGCTCTCTGGCAGAAACAGGGGTCGGGCCCTCGCATCCGCCGGGCCATACAGCTGAACCATGCGAGGTTCGACAAGGTCATGCTTGCAATCGGCGTGGAGCGCAGGAGGATGAGGCAAAGTATGCTGGCAGTCGCGCAAGTCTGCGTCGACTGCCCCTACGGGGGATTCATCGCCGACTCTTGGTTGGCACCAACCATCGCGGAACTCAAGGTGAGCCGACGAGCACGCCTTTGGGCCACCGCCCCTACCGCCGTGCGCTGACACTCCGCCAGGACATATACGTCACTAGGTTGGCTCTCATCCTTCAGTGCAGCTTGGACATGACTCTGGAGGAAGCTATGAACGAGGCCGTCGCGATAGCCGCGACAGACCGCCTGTACCAAATCGAAGCCAAGCGTTTAGACCACGAGAGCGGCGACCTCGACATCGACCTCACCGGGACGTTCGCGAGGGGATGCCAAGCACAAGGTACGCGGCCCTTGGCCCTCGCGCGCCCAACCTGACGTCTTCCCCACCCCCCAGTCGGCGAGGACGCTATCTTACATTTGGGGACGGTTCGCAACTCGTACGATGGTTCGTCGTCCTCCATGGCATCCAAACCGGGTAATAGCTGACCGCACCTGCAGACCGTCGGGCACTCCTAGAGGCCGCCCAGTACATCCACGCCCCGCGCTCTACGGGTCGGACGGAAGCCGAGTCCTTCGCGCACGGGATCGACGCCGCCGTTCTGATGTTGACTAAATGGAACCACCTCAAGAACAAGGCTCCGCGCGCCTATATGGCAATGGACTCCCTGCCCGCGAAACAAGATCCACCGATGACGGGCTCTTCCTGGCTGGATAGCGTGCCCGTCGTCAAAAGCACGCTCAGTAGATGGGACGTTCGTAGCTTCAAGCCCGAACCCCTGAGCCTCACCCGGCCCGTTCGGAAAGCCGGTTTCGCCACCGGTCGATTCAATCAGCCATGGGACGCACCCGATGATCACCTGTCGGAAGAACTGTCCGCTTTGCGCCGGCGAGCCAAGAAGGTCGCCGCCACGGCTGAAGATACGTGGGAAAAGGCCCAGCAGCTCGACATCCTCAGCTACGAGCAGTTCGTGGAGAGTTGGCGAAACAAACTCAAGTTCCCGACGCAGGATTACACGGGCATCGGCACTCAGCCGCCCGCTTCCTCCTCTCAAGAAGTCCCCGGATCCATCGACGGGGAAGGCTCGACCGTCGGGTCGCCGAATCTCCCCGGCTCTCCGGTGTCTGAGGTCCTGCACCCCGCGTCTCTCCCCGTGGAAAGCCGAGACAGCCCACCGTCTCCTCGTGCTTCCGCTGCGCCAGCCCGCCTTGGCGGGCCTAGATCCCGAGCGCAACGCTGCGACCTTGACTACGGCGGCGAAGCTGATATTTGATCAAGCTCTGTTCGGGTCCGGAAGGGTGGCAAAGACCCCCGAGGGCGGGGTGGGGATGTTTGAGTGCGCCCCGACCCCCGACCCCCCCCCCCACATCATCAGTAACAAGCTGATGGCTACGCAGAGCTATGGGACCTATACCGCTGTTATACAGCGCCCGTAGCTCTCTGCATAGCCATCAGCTTGTTGCCGATGATCGGGAAAGGGCGGGTCGAGAGGAACGGGAAGATGTGTGCGCCTCAGAATGTGTAGAATTGCCTTGTTTCTGCTAGGTCACTCCCTGCGTCCTAATTCATTTATAGAATTCATGTACGCGCAGCATAAGCCGGATGAACGAATCGATAATCGAGTCCGGCGTATACCGTACACCACCCAGAGGTGACGGGTGACTGGGAAGTGGCACACCTCGATTTCTGCCAAAACCTGCTTAAAAGACTAACTTTGAAAGATCGTATATAAAGCGAATCCATGCACTAGCATTATTACCCAAAAAAGTTCAGAAAGATCTCGCGGACAATGTCTGAAAAACCACACGTTGTTTCCGGCTCAGAATTTGTGGCAGACGAGAGGTATTGGAACCACAACTCTCAACCAGCCTAACTAGTGCTTGTCTTGAGCTCTCTAGCGCGCAAGATTCAGCTCCTCCTGTTTTCATGAACACGGCCTCAGCTCCCCCGGCTCCTCCCTCTCATGCTTTGGAGGTACCGTTCTCAATATCAATTCTCCTACATCTTATTTTTTTCGCCCATCGTACAGTACTTGCTCACTTCTTCGTTCCATACTCTTTTCAGATAGATTCTCGCATCTCAACAAGGCAGACTTCAAGAATCGTGTCTTAAATGATCCCAACACCGCTCAGAGAGCAATTTTCACTTCGTCCTTGTCTCCCCAGATGCATGCCACTCCTAAACATAGCACTCCAGCACACAGCACGTAGTAGAGTACATCCGGTACAAATTTCAAGCGCATTGAGCAGGAACAATGCAGCTTAACTCTGCCCTAGTGACTTCTGGGTATCTCTGTATTAGTCAGACCCAAAGCCATCCCCCCCCCCTCCATTTCCCCAATGGCTCTGTCAACAGCTCAGTTCTTTTTTGGGATGATCCGGCACTCCCATTGACTACATACTAAGTATAGAAAAGCTCGAGCTACGTGCATGGGATCAACAAAATTTTCTTTTGCGTCAAACTCGTGCCGCTTCTGAATTGTGTACTGCGTGCGCAGTATATGCGCGGCAAGACCTGCGAATGACCTACTGGGGCCGTACGCTATAGATAGCGGCACCCGGGTACCCTCTCGTCCCATATCTCTCGTCTCCCCCTACCTCCTTCTCTCTGTCGCGCGGGTTGAACATCTAACAGACGAAAAAGGGTCAAGCTCGCGGCTGAAGTCTATAATTTGCACTCTGCATTCAAGCCGAAGCTCGCTCTAGGGGCCCGGGTCACGGGCCGCTCTTCATACCAAGACAGCGTGAACGATAAAGCACGAGGATCGCGTCGAGGACAAGAACGTGCCTATGATTCCCTCGGCCGCTAATCCTGACGAACTCTACGTGTAGAGTCGAATATCAATTGATATGAAATATAGACAATAAAGCGCAGTGAATGTAAGCGAATGAGCTCAATAGGAGAATGGGTAAAAGTCGCTGCTGTTCAAGCGACAGTATCATTCGGTTTATATACTGTGTACAGACGAGTAATTCGGACACATGAACTCATGGTACGAGAATAAGCGAGATAAGCGCATACATGTGAAAGTATCTGAGCGACCGGTCATGTAGAATATAACATGTGCATCGGCGAGTTCAATGCTACGCGCCTAGAAATTTGAAAGCAGTGTCAGGAGATAACCGGCCGAGAAAACGGAGCGTCCCGGCTCAAGTCCGGCCTGTCTTTGTCCCCGACGGACGAGAAGGCTGGTGGACGCAACGATCTTCGTGATAGAATAAAGAGAACGGTCGATAGGCTCGCCCGTTGGTGTTGCTGAAGAAGTAAGAACCATCCGGAAATCTGGAGTTCTACTCGGTACGAAATGCGGGAACAGCGCGTGTCGGTACAGGCCTACAAAGGCGCTCACGACCGCAAAGAAGCGTAAACCACGATCCCCCCGCGTCGGGGAGGCACCAACCGTTACGTTGGAGATATCACGTGATCACTTCGCCCAGCATCCCCGGACGCCAACCCGCGGCGCCCCGCGATGCCATACTTGAGTGCCACGACTGAGCATGAGTAATGCGTCCTATATAGAAGAATATTCGCTCCGTGGTACAGATTTTGCATCGACATGCGAGCTTTAACGCTGACACCGCCGTCCGTCACACCGTATCGCCATCTCAAAGCCCGCGCTTGCCCACCATCTCGACCGGGCCTTTCCGAGTCGGCTTTTCCTTCAGTTTCCCGTACATGTCGTACCTGTCTTCGGTTTCGGCGAGCATGCGTGTGGGCATACCCCAGTTGGTCTGGCACGAACACCCCCATCTGGTAAGGCCCGAACTCGTGTCCACCGTGGACGTCGTGGTCCCGTGCTCATCCATCCCGCCGCGCCAGAGACACATCAGAAACGCGTGGCTCGTCAGGTCGAGGGCGATTTTGTACGCCGGGAAAACGAAGTAAGCCTTCGTGAACGCCCGCCGAATGCGTTCCTGGTCGCCTTCGGCTTTGCCCGCCTCGTTGCCGACCCACCAGCAGCCCGTGGTGTACACGAGGTTCGGGTGCAGCTTATTTCCGTCGAGGTCGTGGTCGGTGTGCATGCCGTTCGCGTAGTTTCGACCTTGGCGGTCGTGCTTAGAGAACGCCAGGTTCGAGCCGAGGCCTGGATCGTGCGACTGAAGGCCGCCGGATCAGCTTTCGTGGCGGGACCGCCGCCGCGACTCACCTCGAAGTCGATCGTTATGTCGCCGAAAGAGGGCAATCCGAGGGACCGGAGGTTGTCGGCCGTGCGCTGGGCGACCTTGGGCGCGAACTCCTTCTGAAAATGCATGAGCCCATTCTAGGAGTACCTGGGTCAGCGTAGTCGCCTCGCCCGACGCCCCCGTCACTTACGGCCACAACCTTCACGTCTTTGTTCATCTTCATGTACCTCTCGATCCGAGACTTGTGCAGCGACCTGGGCGCGTACACGGCAGCGCTGTCCTCCGCCTGCATGCTGGTGTGCCACCCCGCGCTGTAAATGTGACCCACTGCGTTTGGAATCGGTGAGTACCGGATCCGCCCGCAAATTCTACCTCACTCGCCTTTCTCGTTGCCCGCGTTTTGAGCCTCGTTTTCGGTGACGTGGTAGGCCTCTTTCACCCCAAGCTCCGCCCACTCCGTCATATTGTCGAGGTGCTCCTTCCCGGCAGGTCCGACCTCGTCCATGTCGCGCCACATCGCACCGAGGACGAAATGGTAGAACCCGTCGGGCGCTTTCCGAAAGAAATAAATCGTGCCTCGGCCGTATATTTTGAACCCTTTACCCTCGAGGTCATCCGAAGACACGAAACCCGAGTGCGCGTTCGTCACCGCACCGGGCGGGATACTGTCGCGCTTCGGTTGCACCCCCGCCTTTGAAAGCGGGGCGATCAGGTCGGCGACCCGGAGCTCGTGTTTGGTGTCGATGTCCACCATAAGTACTTCATTCGCTGGCGTCTTTTTGTTGCCCACCACGCCGAGGGCGGCTTCTTTCGCTGCGTTCCTTTTATAGGCTGCCGTTCGTTCGTCAATGTTCCCGCTTCAGCCCACCCGAACAGCCGGATCACACGCGGGATATTACGAACCTCTCTTTTCGCTGTCCAACTCGTTGACCCGACGCCGCGATTCGCTCCGATACCAGACCTCCAGCGGACGTTAGTTCGTAAGCCCCTCTGAACTCGCCCGCGCGTACCTGGACGTTCAGGACGAATGCCTCCAGCACGTTCGCGAAATCGTGCACCGACCCGACGTGTTTCCGCAGTTCCTCGTACAGCCCCCTGAAGCACTATGGCGTCGGACGGAGTCCGCGTTTGTCCGAGATCCGTGCACCACTCACCGAGTCATCTCCAAAAACGATCCGAAAGACGAGTGGTCCTTCGTCCCCACCGCGCTAGACAGGTCCTGGAAGTACCACCAGGCCCCCCAATGGAGTTTCCGGCTCTCTTCCGCAGAAAGCTACCGCACGGATGAGCTACCCGAACCGGCGACGGCGAGGTCCACTAACCTTCGTGAGCAGCTCCTGGATGAACCATAAATGGGCGTTGTCGAAGTCGCGCTCCCCGAGCGCGCCGTCCAGCCGCGCGCGCATGCGCCTCAGGATCTCGACGAAGGACAAGTTTGGCTCCTGGTCTTTTCGGTTGCCGACCCCGCAGGCCTTTTTTTTGCCCTGTGTCGTCCCGGCCTGGGCGGACCGCGGACCGTCGACGGGTCAGCTCCACGCCCTCGGGAGCGGCGGCGCATGCTCACCTCCACGTACCCTGTCGCCGTGCCGATCGACGAACGCTGGCGCTTGTGCGCGCCGATCTTCGGCTGCTGCCGCAAACAGTGAGCGGCTTAGAGAGAGCGCGATCGCCGCCGTACTCGCCTGGTCTCCGGAAGCCTCCATCGTAGTCTGTCGAGGTCGAACGCAAACTGCACGAGGGCACTCGCCGTTTGGACGGCAGGCGTCCGCCTCGCGGTTTATACCCACCAGATCCCTTGCACCGGGCTGGCCCGGAACCACAAAGAATTGGGGTGTCCCCGCTTCAGGGGTGCGGGAGAGGGGCTCGACCCGGTCCGCGTGTCAGAACGTGCGGCGAAGGGTATCAACGTGGGTCGATCCAGCAACGCACAGGACGACCCCAAGCACCGGACGGCTTACGTCCTCGCTCCTAAAGGAGCCCCAGTCGAGGATATCCCACGTAGCCCTGCGCCGCAGGTCCCGCGTCGCGTTCGGCGGCGCGTGAGCCTCGCACCGTCCGAGCTTACCAACCACTTGGCCCACGTTGTTGAGCCCCTGCCGCTCGCGTTCAAGCCACCTCGTGAAACCAAACGAGGCTTTCACGGAACAAGGCCGCGGGCATTATTGTGCCATCGTGTCCAATCGTCTCGTCCCGCCGGGCCGGTACAGGTTCAACACCCACTGGAACGCGTGGAACAAGCTTCCGCGATGCCCTGCCACGCAGTCCCTGGAACGTTCTACGAGCACCCCCGCACGACTCGGCCCTGGTCCCTCGCACCCACCGTGTGAAACGACCGGTAGAGCTCCATGCATCGTACCGAGCTTCGATCACGTGACTGCACTCGGCGTCCCAGGCTGGTTTCTTGCGGCGCTTAAGTTGGCCACATGACACATTCTCCGTAACTTTTTCTTTGTACGTATCCGACTGGCCGCCAGGACAGTACGTCTAACCGCCGGGGGTTCAGGCGCCCAGGCGGAAACCTCGTCAACACCGGGAGTAACAAAGCGCCGGCGGTAGCACGCACGGCCCACTACCTAAGTACAAATACCGCCGGCTACGTACACGATGATTGAAGGAAAATAACGGTCACGCGAACAATGCGAGTCTGGCGTGATATGCGCGAACAGTCCGCCCGAAACCCTCGGTATAGAAAGCTAATATGCTTACATTGACACACACAGCAAGAAACACAAAGCCTCTAGGGTAAAAGAGCGTGAGACTGAATGATAGTAGAGATGGGTCCGTAGGGGCGCGCGGAGGCCTCTATTTATACCACACGTCCCCGAGCGAGCCATGCATATACTTGCTGTGAACATACTGCGCATGACGCGCTTGGCTCCGTTACATTCTCGTACGTCGGATTATGTTCTAATTTGTTCCACTAACTACACGAGAACTCTACAGTCGATGACCATTCTCAATCGCGACGTCCGAAACTGTCAGATTTTTCCCCCAAGTGTGTCGCGGCGAGCCGCAAACGGGCCATAAACGAGTGAATGATCGAGTAGGAGGGCACCTGGATGTCAAGCGCCAGATCCGCGGTACGAACCCTGCGCGGTACCTTAAAACCGGCTCAGGGACCAACTTCCGCACTCACCGCCAACCACCACTCACCATGAACCGCGCTCGAACCTCCCCAACCCTAAGCGCTGCGTGCGCCAAGGTGAGTGAGACTCGGTGGTCCAAGCCAGGCGCTCATTAACGCACCGCTTTCAAGGCTCGGGACGCAGGACTCCCCTACTTTAAGTACGATCGGTGCAACGACCGTCACTGGTGCGATACGCCGGGCTGCCGCGTCGAAGTCGTCCTCAAGGCGCCTCACAGAGAGCTGCTGGTTGTCTTTGGTGCTCATCCCGTCGATCCGGCCTCTACCGGTCGACCGAGCGTTGCCGCCTCGACCGTCTCGCGCACTCCGGGCGAGAAGGTGAGCGTCTCTTTTTCTCCTCCTTGGTCGCGACGGTTTCGACTGAAACACGATCCGGCCTGAGCAGGGTCAAATGCCTACCGCCGCCAATACTCGGCAGCACGCTTTGCCACCGATCGCGACCTTGGACTGCGAGGATGATGAGTCGGGCGAAGAGTAGTAGGGCGCTGGCTCACCTCCGCGAGCGCGTCATCCTTGTTTTCTCCCTTTTTGTACTTGGTCCCCGCTACCGCGTTGTAATTCATCCTTTCGTCTCCTCAGATAATAAGCCTCGTTAATTTCTCCGCGGCGACTCGCTCGGCCCCGCAGGCGAACGTCCCGAATCCACCCCCGTCCTGCGACCTCCACGTGGTACTATCGGTCCATCGGTGCTGTGGCTGGCCGTAAAATACCAGCATTTTTGTTTCTGTTCGGTTCATTCGTGTACGCTACGATTGTTCGCTGCGGTATTCACTCGGTTGTTTGCTCGATTCTGTGCGCAGTTTACACTCCATGTATGCGTGCATCCAGTTCCGTGCCGCTCGTTTACGTCGAGAACGTTTTCGTAAAATTGCTCGTGCAACGTGCCACAGGGTTATCCTCTCAATCCCTCGTCCGGGCTACGTGATTTTCATGCACGGTAATGTTGTGGTATCCTCCCATAGGGGTCTCTGCACCCGCAGCTCTATAGTACCGCCCGTTCGGTTTCAGGCGTGTACCTGACGTCTGTACCCGTTTATCCACTTGCTCCTCTACTGGTTTGCTACCACGGTTAACCACGCCTACATCTGGGGGGGGGGCCCCCCCCCCCCCCCGCGCCCGCGCACCAGCCCCACGCGCGGGCCCACGGAAACCGCCAGAGGGCGCGAGCTGAGGGAAGGACGGAA